>RPOG01003227.1:0-69016 GCA_008086565.1 Thalassoma bifasciatum
TATATCAATCCTTCCACACCCAGCTGTGTTTGTTTCTTTAAAAAAAGTCTTGATTTGCTTCTGTTAGTTTGGTGAGTCAGTGCCTTAAATGTTCCTCGTCTGTCGTGTTATGAAAGCTCATGAAATCGTTACTGATGCTCCGGAGCCACAGGGTGACACCAGATGGGGGTTAAATCAGATTTTATCTCCCATTTCCAGCTCGGCATGAGACGCATTAGAACTTTTTCATTTCAAGTCTATTGATGGTGAAAATCCCTCCAAAGGCCGGCGCGGCTCCGTCAGATGATGGAGTTTGATATCGAGTTTCTTTCCAGTTTAATTATCTGCCGCTATCTGGCGTGACCAATCGGCAGAAATGACACTTCTGAGTACAGAAGTTCAGTCTGCGGAGAGATGTGAGGCGTTGATTGAGCCTGTGAAACAGTTAATTCCTCAGTGAAGACGCCAGGAGAAGAAAGATGTGACTGCTGCTGCTGCCGCTAAAAGGACGGAGCAAATCAAACAGTGTTTGATGAACGTGGACAGGAAGTCGTCCCGATGAGGAAAAAACTGACGACTGAGAGGAGCATCTGTGTGAGGGAGGGAGCAAAAAGCTGACGAGAGAAACATCAGTGAGAAATGATGAATGAAAAGAGGTTTGAGAAACTCAAAGTGCTTCGAGGTTTCAGGAGAAAATCAGCTGCTGAGGACTCAAACCAACACTGTAAACAGTCATCATTTTCTGAAACTCAACGACGACATAAAAGCTCATCAGGAAACTAAAGTCATCTGAGGTAAGGAGGAAATTTTCTCTATCACTCATATCAGTCTGTGAAATGAACAAATCAAAACAAATTTTAAAAGAAAACTGGAGGAACACAGCATTGTTAAACAGCTGTTAATGGACATTAATGAGTGATGAAGCGTAAAATAATCTTATAGCACATCATTTGTTCTTATGTTTATAAATAATGTTTATTTCAAATCGTTCCTTCTGTTCCAACAAGGGAGTTTAGATTTGTGACCTTTACCACCACCAGACAACAGGGGGAGCTATCAAAGTTTTGGCTTCATAGAAATCTGTTCCAGCCCAACATGTAACATCAACCAGAAATGTAACCAAAACGTAGAAACCAGTCACTGATATGTTGCTAATATAAGTTATTACATGTACAGGGTTTTCCCCAGTGCTTTGAAGGCCTCTAGGGCCGCCAGGCTTTTCTTACGACATTTAAGTATTGTTAGTAAATGGATTTTAATAACACATAATAGTCATAATTTCACATTTTTTGTCCAATTTAAACATTTTGTTTTACAAAAACACAGTTGGCCAATGGGCCTCTCTGCCACCAAGCTTAGCAAACTCTCTGAGAAAAACCCTGTATTTGGGGTTACACTGTTGTTGTTTTTTTTAGTTGATATTATTATTATAATTATGATTGATATTATGTATCAGTATTTTTTATAGCAGGATCAGGATCTGAATTTTGTTTCCAATACTGTTTTGACCTGCAAACAACATTTTTGGACACAGATATTTCTTATCCTGAATTCTAAACTATTTTTCTGTTCCATTTTATGACTTTAATCTTGTCTAGTGTCTTAGTAATTTTTAATTCTTGCTATTTTTGGAACTTTTTTAATTCCTTCTCACTATTTTGCAGGTTCCCTTTCAATTTTGTTGCCAATTTTAGTCGTTTTTGCCCATTTTTGACTTGATTTTTTTCATCAAACTGATTGTTTTCCAAGTTTAATCCCAACCTTCTTTCCATTTTTGTTGACTTTGGCCATTTTTATCCCTTTTCACTGTACTTTTGTCTATTTTTTACACAATTTTTTTGCCACTTTCCGAAAAATTTTAAGTGTCCTCCAAAATTTTCTTGCTAATTTTGTTGCTGTTTGACCATTTTTGTCACTTTTCACTTTCTTTTGTCTCGCCACTTTTAGACATTTTTTTTTTACTACTTTTCGCTTATTTCGTGGTTTAATCCCAATTTTAATGCCAATTTTTGTAGCTTTTTTGTCAATTTTTACTCCCTCAAACTATGTTTTATTGCTTCTCTTTGGTTGTGCAGAGTTGAGTAACTCCGGTGTAAAACAGAAAACATCTGCTGCAAAAAATGTAGATGATATTTTGACACATTTCAGGTTATAGAAATGTTGCACTGTCTGTGATCTAATTTGGGATTAATTGCCCAGCTCTTCTCCAAAATAATGTCAAAAACATGAAACATATAGTAAGAGTGCACCTCCTGGAGGCTCTCCATCCTTTCACACTCTGCTTTTATTGTGAACATTTACACAACCTACAGAGTGAATTGAACTGGACTGCTCTTTGACAGTGCTGACATGATAAACCCTGAAAAGATTTGACCTTTAACAGCTCAGACTGAAGTTTACTAACACCCTCCTGCACCTTAACACCAGATAAAACTGAGCTGCTTTCACTCCAACTGTTGAGAGTCTTTATGGAGGTTTAATCTCTTTAAAAGTTGTTAAACCTGAGGAATGAGTACGGTGCAGAAATAATTTAGATGGGTTTAGATCTTGCTCTGAAGTCTTCACACCACACATGAAGGTGTGACCATACCAACAGGAGGGAGAAATAGTTTTGAGACTGAAGAGAGAAAAGAAGTGGCTGCTCAGAGGGAGGTTGAAGTGAGCAGATAGGAGCCTGTAGCAGCATAATTTAGCTCTTTTAGAGAAGAGTTTATGGATTTCAAGCATCCTGAATCCATCAGCCACCGGCACACTCACTGGAAAGTGGAAAAAGGTAGCCAGCATTTAACCGGCTCCAACATTATTCAGTATGTTGGAAATATTGCAGAAGGAGCAGATAAAGATTTTGTGTGAAGTTTCCAGAGTTTGAGAACAAACTTGTGGCTCTGCAGAGAGAACAAGGCTTTTTTTTTAATGATTTCTTTTATTCAGAGAGTGAACATCTCTGCCTCTGGTTCTCTGATTCCCCTCCAGAGTCCATCTTCTGCTCTCTCCCCTCTGGCTTTTTCACCTTTTCTTCTCCTTTGTTTTATTTATTTGCTTTATTGATCGCTCTCTTGGTGCAGTGTTCCCCACACCTCATTTTTACTTCTCTCCTTTTCTCTCCTGCACATGGCTTTGTCTTTATCACACTTAAACCCCACCACTTTCTGCCCCATTCTCTCTCTTATGACTTCGTCTTTTCATCTTTGTTTCTCTCCATTAGCTTCCTAAGCTCCGAGGACCTTTCGCTGAATGGTTTGCTGTCCTGAGGGGGACATCATACCCTGTAACACCTCATTACTCCCCCGGCTGTGAGTCAGGACGGAGACAGACGAGGCCCAAACAAAGCCCACAATTAGTCCCAGAAAGGCCCTGATTAGGAGTTTGTGGCCCATTACCTTCCTCTGCTCGCCCTCCAAGAAACTTCAGATGATCTGAGGGGGAGGAGGAAATCCAGATCCCCGAGGAGCAACCACAGAACAATATCAAACCACTCACAAATGGAAGAAAATATCCAGAAGTCTGAAATAAACTGAACAGAGACAAAACTATTAGATCTGATCCACCAGGGGGTTGGATGTCTATTTCATTAAACCTTTATTTAACCTCGAAAAATCACTGAGGATGTTCCCTCATTTTCAGAGAGTTCAACCAATAAAATACATCAGGAAAATTGATACCAAGAATATCAACACAACAATGAAGACAGTTACATTCAAAAACAGAAAATTGTAAGATTTCAAACCTTTTTTACTCCTTTGTTTTACCCACTTATGCACTTTTTCACCCCCACATTTTGCAGTATTTTGACACTCCGCCCATTTTTGTTGTTATTGCTCCCATTTTGACTATTTTCATCGCTGTTTTTGCCATTTTCTGCAAAAGTTTTAACTTTTTTTCACCCCTTTTGTAGAGATTTTTTTTTACCAACTTTTATCCATTTTTGCTGTTTTTTGTAACCGCCTTTCATCGTTTGACACTTAACCTTGTTTTGTTACTTTTGCTCACATTTGGACCATTTTCATCACTGTTTTCACCATTTTTTGCAACATTTAAACTTTTCTTAACCCCTTTTTAGAGATCCTTTTGCCAACTTTTATCCATTTTTGCTGGGTTTTTTTTTTGTAACCCCTTTTCATTTCTTTGGACTGTTTTTGATACTTAACTAGTTTTGTTCCTTTCAGCCCTCATTAGCGAATGTAAACCTCCATTTCTTTCCTTTATTACCATTCCTCTTACCATTTCTTCTCCGCGTTACTGGATCTTGTTGAATACTGATTATGAGACTGATTTAACAGCATGTTACAGAGTCAGGCTTTATAAATGAATTAATACCAGTTCAGTATTTTCAAAATTCCTTCGCAATTTTCTTGCCAATTTTTGGTGATTTTTGACAATTTCTGCCACCTTAAACAAATTTCTATTTATGTCTACTCTTTGCTGTTTATGCCACTTTTTACCACTCAGATTGTTTCGTTTGTAAAGGTAGATTTTTGACAGTGTGTCTCTTTGGTTGAGTAACTCTGGTGTAGAACAGAAAAAAATCTACTGTAGAAACTGAAGCTGGTATTCTGAAATATTTCAGGATGTAGAAATAATGCTGTGTGTGTGATTAGAGCATTGCAACAAGACATATTGTGATTAACTGCCTGACCGTACTTTATACTGCATTTGCCCGTGTTTTCAAGGTGATTTTCCCAGAAATGATCAGTTACCTGTAAGGTTGGTGTCACATCTGTAAAGACGTGGAATTACAAGGTTCTGCAACATCACGTAACAGATTTTCAATGCACATAAAATTAAGTGCCACCTGCCACAAACTGAAAGAAAAAGTGCAACATCCAAGTGTTTTTGTTTGACCATAAATTCTCCTTTTGATTAAATACTGTGCTCGAAAGTTTGGGCAAAGTGGTGCTAGCATAATTTGGAAAACAACCAGTATCTTTGGAAGATTTCCTGTTTTGTGTTTACTATACTTGTATCAAAGAACCACTAGAGGTCGCTGTACTATTTCAGCCTCAATCTTAAAGAATGATAATCTGCTTTAAATGATTTAAAAGGATTTAATCACCACCGCTCCCACATCACTTGGAAATACTTAAACCTGGAAACACTCACACAGCAGGATGATGTCGGGTTAACGAGGGATTATTTTAAAAGGGAAAAACACAGAACACAACCTGGTGGTGAGTGACGGGAGCAGACGGCGGATTTATGAAGAATTATAAAGAACATCTGCTACAAACTGTCAGATAGAAAGGAAACAACACAGTCTGTCAAACAGGATGAAGGAAAAACAAGATTTTTGTGCAAGCTGTTAACCCCTCAGAGAGGATTATGGGGGTTTAGAATGACCATCAAACACTGGAAGCTGATTGGCTGTCTAGGAATTAATGGAAGCCAATCATAGAGTGGAAATGTAATTACAGATCTGGATCAGATGCAGATTATTATAATCATTAGTATTACACAAAGAAAAGAAGAGATGGGGAAAAAGAAATGGATGTTTACAGTAGCCAATCAGGAAGCAGGCTGACCAGAGAGGAATGCAAAGAAAAACTCACAAATAACTTCAGAAATACAGGACTCTCTCTAAGAGAAAAAAAAAAGTGGCTGTTTCAAGATGCACTAAAAGGAAGCACTTGAAAAAACATGGGCTGCATGGTCAAGCTGCCAGAAGAAAGCTATTTCTACACAAATACCACAAAGTATCCTGCTTACAATACGCCAAAAAGCAGAGACAAGCCTCAAAACCTCTGGAACAAAGTCATTTGGAGTGATGAGACCAAAACTGAACTTTTTGTCCACAACCATAAACATTGTTCCATTTGGAGAGGAGTCAACAAGACCTATGATGAAAGGTTCACCATTCCTACTGTGAAACACGGAGGTGGATCACTGATGTTTTGGGGATGTGTGAGCTACAAAGGCTCAGGAAACTGGGTCCAAACTGATGAATGAAGGATGAATGCAGCATGTTATCAGAAAATACTGGAGGAAAATTTACACTCATCAGCCCAGAAGCCGCACATGAGACGTACTTGGACGTTCACACATGACAATGATCCAAAACACAAGGCCGAGTGGACCTGCCATTGGCTACAGAAGAATAAAGTGAAGGTTCTGGAGTGGCCATCTCAGTCTCCTGACCTCAATATCATTGAGCCACTCTGGGGACATCTCAAACCTGCAGTTCATGCAAGACAGACCAAGAATTTACAGGAACTGGAGGCTTTTTGCCAAGAAGAATGGTCAGTTTTACCATCTGAGAAAATAAAGACCCTCATCCACAACGAGCACAAAAGACGTCAAGCTGTCATTGATGTTAAAGGGGGAAATACACGCTATTAAGAACTGGGGGAGGGAAACTTTTGATCAGGGTCATTTTGGAAGTGTCATTATGATTTGAAAAGAGTAAACACTGTTGTTTGTTCATAAATGTCTTCACCCAAACACTAACAATGAGTGACAGAAAAGGTTTTGTGTTTTCATTCATATTCTTGGAGAAAAGCCCAAAATTTCAAATTAACTTAGGTCGAGGAATTCTCTTCTTCTAGCGAGAGTTTTGTGTGGGGGTTGAGTGAAAATAAGACCAGTGTGTGTGTGTGTGTGTGTTTATAATGAAGTAACATGTCAGCAGAGTCAGTGTGATGTGTTCATGTGACAGAGAGAGGAGATCATTAAAGGTGATCTTCAGCACAGAGTCATGACACCGACTCAGAACATTTCAAACATTTGCTGACAGTAGAAAAACCTCCCAGAGGAGGACGAGTCTTCATGAACGTCCTGTAAAAATACACAGCTCACCGTTCACACTCATGACATGATCTCTGATGAGGTGAATCCAGGTGAAAAGAAGAAACACTACACACCTGAACCTTAACATCCAACATGTTTAAAGTGTGTGTGTGTTAAACGTGTGTGTGTCCATTAATATACATTCACAGTGATACATATGAAGGATCCAAGCTTCTGTAAAACACCTTGCTTGAGCTTGGTTTCTTTTGCACCAGTGACACCAAGTGGACGATTAGAGACCTGCATGAAAATAAATCCAAAACTGCTTCCAAGCCCATTTCTGCCAGTTTAAAAAATAAAGTTAGGAAATAAAGATGAAAACTTAACTAAAGGATTCTTTTTTTTAGAGTTTGTTATGAATTTGGTTTTCTGTCATAGGAATGATTGAAAGTTACATTGATGGTTACATTTTCTTACACAACAGATTTAAAACCCATCACATGACAAAACTTTCAGATAATACTCTGGTCTCATTTTAAACTGTTAAAGGAAAGAAAGTTTTTCATTCTTTTGATGTTATCTGTCATGTTGCCTCTTGAAAAAGTTTTTCTTGTCGTTTTAAAACTATATTAATCTCTCTCTCTCTCTCCTGTTTATTTTGGGTTAATCAAGCCTCAGGTTTGAATGAGGTGTTCAATGACCATCAGCGTGTCTGGATTTCTCTAATTTGCAATTCAAATGTCTCTACAGCATCACATTGTTGTGTCACCGTCTGCAGGTTGTTGAGTTTCAGTCTCCTGATGATTCTGCTGCGGGTTTTAACGAGTCCATCGAGGTTTAAGACAAACACTCAGTCAGACGTTACCCACTGGGAAAAAAAACAAGAGTTAATCCTTTTTTAAAAATGATTCTGGATACCATTTATTGTATTTATTTCAGTTTTGTTTCCTTACTTTTTTATGTCTTGTTTTTGTTTTTTAATGTTCAAAATAAATAAATGAATCAAAGCAAATTCTGAACAAATAAGCAAAAATATTCCTTTGCAAGTGTCTGTTAATTCCAGTTAACTGTTTAACCAATGAATAAAGACAAAGAACAGCAGTTTTAGGAAAATGAGAAGTTTAATACACAGGACATTTATTTAATATTAAAATATAAATATTGTTTTGTTTTTAAAACATATTCTTGAATTGTTTTGTTCCTCTGAGCTTCATGGACACAAAGTCTTCAGCAAAAATCAGACAAAAACAAACACAGCCGATCACTGTTCAGGAATAAAGTTTCTTTAAAACACTGACATGAACGATGATCAGAGTGTGTGTGAGTTTGTGTGTTTCTGCTTCATAAACTCATGTCATCAGCAAAGAGGAAACCAAAGATTAAAACATCAACGACAGGAAGTCAAGATGATTCACTTTGTTTTCTTTTCCTTGTTTCATCTTGAGAATCGTCATAAAACACATTTAAAACACTTTACATGTTTTCTCCTTCAATCAAAACAAACTTACACATCTTGAAACTTCAGTTTGACATCAGTAAACAATTAAATCTCCTGAACAGATTGAGATGCCATTAACTATTTTTACGTAGGCAAAAAATATCCCCAGGAATAAAACAAACAAACAAAAAATGTACATACAAACAGAATCTTGACAAGTTCAACAACATGAAATGAAACTTCGACACATTTCAAGAAGGATAAATCAAATCAGTGAGTTATTAAAAGTGTTTTTAATTGACTATTAGTTAATTTACTCAAATAATCATGATGTTTTTCCTCTTTTTTTCCCATTTATTGTAGATAACGCTTCAATAATGATCAAATCTGTTCAGTAATATTTAATAAAGACGAGGTCACACTGCAAACACCGAAATCCAATCAAGCAATTTTGTCTTATTTGTTGTAATAAAATGTCTTGTTGTTCTTGATTTGAGCCACATTCACCAGACCAGGTCATTAAAATGTCTTATTTCACGTTATTTAAGGACAGAAATAAGGTCTGAAGTAGTTGTAACAAGTCAACAAAATCTGCCAATGGGATATAAAAAAAGTTTCTTGTATTAAGACATTTTTCTTATCCCATTGGCAGATTTTTTTGGACTTGTTACAACCAATTCAGACCTCCATTTTGTCAGTAAATAACTCAAATTAAGACATTTTTTGTGACCTGGTCTGGTGAGTGTGGCTAAAATCAAAACAATTTTTCCCACAAATAAGACATAATGACTTGCCTAGATTTCAGTTTTTGCAGATGGTAAGATCCCTTTTTGAAACATGACGTTTGTTAATAAAGTTTCAAGCAAAACTATGTTATTTTATTATTATTTTGTGAAATGTGTATTTCCCTTTCTGTCAGCCTGTTCATACACAAATTGAAATTATTGACCTTAAGGTCCTTAAACACTGACAGTGGGGATGTGAAATGCCTTCAATTTGAAAAAGACATTTTTTACAGATTTTATATTTTATGCATTATTGTAAGAATACAAACAAAAACAGGTTAAATTTAAATGTTAATGCATGCAAACTGAAAAAATGTCATTGTTGAAGACAGAACCAGGATAATGGTGACAACAACATGTGACCAAAGGCTGTTTGATTTTCTACCAATCAGATAAATAAAGTATATTTTTGTTTGTTTTGAGTGTTTTTGGATTGGTCTATGACTGTTTTCCCACAGCAGCGGTTTCTGTAACATAAAAACACACACAGGTGAAACATCAGAAACCTCTCAGGTGTCCAGTTCTCAGCAGAACAAACCGTCCTGAGGGTTTGAAGCAGAGAGTTCAGTGACTCCTGTGTTAATCCATCACTGCACAGACTGACTCCAAAGTGCAAACGTCCCGTCATCATCCAGATTTACTTACAGCCAAAGCTCTGACTGTACGAGTCAAAGAGCAAATAATGAATGAAAAAAACTCCTGAGATCAGAGTGAAATATGAAACTGAGAGAAGATTTTAATCTTCAACACGTCTTTAACTCAACCTGACTGAAGCCTCTGTGTTTTATTTCACCTGTAAGGCATAAAAGTTATTCTTTAATTTCAGAGCCTGTTTCAAGTTTGGCAACTAACGACGTCTTTCCACTGACTCGAGTTAAACATCACACTGTAGACGTTTCTGGTTTCACTGCATCGATTCACAGAGAGAATGTTCCACCTTCAGACACGGTTCATTATTTATTAACAGCTAATCTCCTTCCTGTAAGGATATCCTATGACAACTGTACTGTTATTGGCCTCCATTTCTTCCTTCAAAGTCTAAAAAACATCTTCAATAAACCAAATACTTTAGCTTTTTCAAGATAAATATGAAAAGAGATCATTACACTTTTTTAAAACATTTCCTCAGCCTTGAAAGTCAGTAATAAATAAAAAATAATGGTTGTATTTCTAAGCGTGAGATAAATTGTACTTGTGTGTGGTTTTTAGCTGTTTCCAACATAATTGTTTGTATTCTTTGTTTGCTATTTACAGGAAATGTGTGCACAAGCTTTAAATAAACTAAACCAAACAGCATTTTTGTGTGCATTTACTGGCATTAACATGCAAATATCTGAACTCATTGTTTTACAACGTGAGAGTTTTTTTTTTGTTTAAATTCCATGTGAGAAAGATCAAAATGTTGAATAAAATCAATGCTATTTGCTTTGGAGTACAATATTTAAAGTGCTTCTTTTTCCTCATAGTTGGGTTTAGATTTCCTCTCTATTTCTCACCCAGCACTTTTTCATGACCTGTTCAAGTGTGTTTTTAAAGTGAAAGCTGAAGGATCTCAGTGTAATGACAACACAACACAAACTAAGACCTTTAAAAAGTGCAAAAAGACTTACAGCATCGATCAGCGAGTGGACAACACCTCTGAAACTGTTTCTGTTTCTTCTTTCAGCTGATAATAAAGACTCTGGGTCCTTCCTCTCTCATCGGTGGAAGACTCTCGATCACCATGTTGTCCATCAGTCCATATTTATCTTCTTTTTTATTCCCTCTTATTCCTGCTCCTCCCATCTGTCCATTGGCTGAAGTCGCTGCCTCAGGCTCCGACCTCTCCACCGGCAGAGACAGCTGACTGGTTAACTCTGTCATCGTCACCTGTCAAACAAAGTATAATATTGTTGGTAAAATGTGATATAACAGTGGCAGAAAGGTGCCAATATTGAGATTTTTATTGCCATAAACCAACATGTATCTACAACCTCAACTCCAATGAGGTTGAGATTGTGCAAATATTTGCTCATTTTGAATTTTATGCCTGCAACATGTTTCAAAAAAGCTGGAACAGGGGCAACAAAAGTCTGGTAAAGTCGCTGATGCTGAAAAAACAGCTGTTTGGATCATTCCACAGGTGAACAGGCTGATTGGAAACAGGTGAGTGAAATGATTGGGTATAAAAGGAGCATCCCCAAAAGACTCAGTCCTTCACAAGAGAAGATGGAGCCAGGTTCACCACTTTGTCAACAACTGTGTGAGCAAACAGTCCAACAGTGTAAGAAAAATGTTTCTCAACTTTGTCCAACTTCAGGAATTGATGGATTTCATCATCTACAGTCCATAATATCGTCAAAAGATTCAGGGAATCTGGAGAAATCTCTGCACGTAAGCAGCAAGGCCCAAAACCAACATTGAATGGCCGTGACCTTTGACCCCTCAGGCGGCGCTGCATTAAAAATCCACATCATTGTGTAAAGGATATTAGCACGTGGGCTGAGGAACACTTCAGAAAACCATTGTCAGTTAACACAGTTCATCACTACATCTACAAGTGACAGTTCAAACTCTACCATGCAAAGACAAAGTCAGACATCAACAACACACACAAACGCCGCCGCCGCCGGCTTCTCT
Source organism: Thalassoma bifasciatum (assembly GCA_008086565.1). Lineage (NCBI taxonomy): Eukaryota > Metazoa > Chordata > Actinopteri > Labriformes > Labridae > Thalassoma > Thalassoma bifasciatum. The sequence goes on from RPOG01003227.1 coordinate 11,542, forward strand.
GGGCCTGAGCTCATCTGAGATGGACTAAGGCAAAGTGGAAAAGTCTGCTGTGGTCTGACGAGTCCATATTTAAACTCTTTTTGGAAATCATGGACGTGGTGTCCAAAGAGGAAAAGGACAATCCAGATTGTTCTCAGTGCAAAGTTCAAAAGCAGTGTCTGTGAAGGCAGTATTAATGCTGAAAGGTACAAACATGTTTTGGAGCAACATCTGCTGCCATCCAAGACATTTTGTCTTTTTCAGGGACGTCCCTGATTATTTCAGCAAGATAAGATAAACTACATTTTGACTGTGCATAAGCTTCTTTTTTAAAGTCAACGCTTCGTACATTCTGCAGAAACTTAACAAGTCTTACAGTATAAATGAAAAAACGGTGCAGAAAACTTGTTCTTGTACCCACCTGCAGGTCTTTGAACATGTGAAGCATGGCCACGCCCACCACAATGACCAGGAAGGATCCCAGCGTGGTGACCACGTCCACGGCTGCCATGCTCCTCCACTCCTGGAAGAGGATGATGGAGGAGCACAAAACCACGGAGGTGAAGAGGACGTAGTAGATGGGATAAACCAGCAGAGTGTTGAAAGTGTCCAGAGACTTGTTCAGGTAGTTCACCTGCAGATTACAAGGAACGTCACAACAAGTTTCTCTGAAAACTTCTCATTTTTACAGTTTCTGTCACATGTGGTTAACCCTGTAAAGCCTGACCTGAAAAAAAAAAGTCAGAAAATTCCTATTTTTTGGGAACTGAGATGTTTATTAACCCTTTTAACAAAATCCACAAAAAATATTGTTTTGTCATTTCATTCATGATAGATTTTTCGTATCACACTTACATATTTAAGTATAGTAAATATACAGTTATTTCATGCAGAAAACACTTTTTAAGTAACTATTTCGATGTTATTCTTGCTGCAACTTCTTGAAAATCAATCAATGATTTTCATGAAAATATGTGAGTGGATGATTTCATGAGAGTGGACATTTTGAAAAAAAAACAAACAGCCAAACTACAACTTCAGCCAACTGTTGTGATCTGACAATCCTCAAGGTGGTAGAATTTGTTTTTAAATATATTTTCAAAAGGTTTTAGAAAAAAAATTTTAACAGGTTTTTAAAGAAACTATTTATCATTTTGATGAGATAGAAGTCTTTGAACTCATGTATCAAATATGATACGTTTGGCTAAAAAGGGTTAAGAACTCTAGACTATCATGTTGTTTTTCATAGGTACCACAAGAAACACAGTTTATAACATTACAATGATGTGGAATTAAAATAAAACACAACACCTCACCTGTGTTATGATGGAGACGACAAGAGTGAGCAGCAGGATCCAGGTGAGAGGACTAGCCAGAACTGAAATGTCATAAAACACTGCACAGAGACAGAACAATGAGCCTAAAACAATATCACCCACAGATTTAATGTTTCTGTTTCTGGAGCTTAAAGAAAGTGGTGGCTAAAGTCTGGTTTCATACTTGTGTTGATGACGATGGCGAGGCCCTTCACAGAGGAGACGGTGAAGGCGCCGAGCAGTGAGCAGATGCTGATGTAGATCAGGATGTTGGAGCGACCGACGCGAGGAGAGAAGTACAGAACGAGCACAGCACAAAGGACCAACACGATCGACATGTATGCCAGGAAACCTGAGAGTTAACAGCATTATAACATATTTAAGGTTGCTACCAAAGTCTGGGCGATTCATCACAAATAACAGTAAATCGCAACATGACCTGTTGCAATAATGTTATTGCACAATGCAATATTTCTATAACGTGGCTCGGACTACAAGATAAACTTTTTTGCAGTAAATGTTTTCTGCTCTACAACAGTTACTCGACCAAAGAGCCAAACTTTTGAGAACTGCTTTTGCAAGAGGAACAATCTAAGTGGTGAAAAGTGGCAAAAACGGCAAGAAATGGCAGTTAATATAAGTTTAAAGTGCCAAAAATAGCAAGAAAGAGGTAATAATTGGTAAGAAAATAGGGAGATAACTTAAAAGAAACCTCAGAAAGTACCAGAAATGGTCCAAAAGTGTTGAGGAAAAAGAGTGAAAAGTGACTAATATGGCCAAAAACAGTCAAGAAGCAGCAAAAATTGGCAAGAAAATTGGAAGGAAAACTTGAGCAAACCACAGAAAGTTGCAGAAATGGTCCAAAAGTGGTGAAAAAGGAAGTGAAAAGTGGCTAAAATGTCCAAAAAGAAAAAAAAAACTGGCAAGAAAATTAAGAGAAAACCCATCAAAAGATAGCAACACTGGGGAGAAAATGACAAAAAAAAAAGTGAAAAGTGGTAAAAATAGTCAAAAGCAACAAAAATGGCAAGAAAGTTGGGGGGAAACTTATAGAATAGTCAGAAGGTAGAAAAAAGTGGTCGGAAAAAAAAGGGAAGTAGCAAAAACAAACATCATGGGTTGTTGTAGTGTTGTAGTTAATATCAATGTTCATTTTCTACAGTGTGTTTGTTTAAAAACACATAGGATGAGGGACCTAGAAATATTGGCACAAAAAAATTGCAGGGAAAAATAATAACAATTATTTTATTTTTGCAAATTGTTCAGCCCTATTGCTACCTGAAATTGACATCAGCTAAGAAATGCCTCCAAGCAAATTAAAGAATAATAATCTATCGTATAAAAACACCAACAGTCTTTTAATCTCTCACCAGGTCCCAGCAACTTGTCAGTCATAGCCTGTAGTGATGTCACTTCCTGTTCCTGCGGCGCATGGATAACCAGTAAGATACTTCCCAGTATGCAGAGAAAACAGCCAAGTTTCCCCACCACGTTCAACACCTCCCCCAACAGGTGGGAGGACAGAACTGCGCTGAAAATCACAAACAGTGCCAATTCATCCAAATATTTATTTACAAACAAAATCGAAAAACTTTTCTAATCTCTGTGTCAAGTTTCTGTCTTTCCATGTCATCTTTAATTGTGTATTTTTGCTATTTGGTTTGAAGTCAAAGTGAACTTTTGAAACTACCTGATGAGGACGCTCAGAGCGCCGAGCGGCGTCACCAGCGTGGCGGGGGCGAACATGTAGGCGGCAAAGTTACACGCTTCTCCTGCTCCCACTACAGAGAAACAAAAATCATCTGTTACAGTCTCTGAAGGAGCAGAAACCTACAGTGTTGTTGACTAATGAAGCCCAAGTGTACATAAAATATTCTGCAGTTCTAAGAGTGTCCACTAGAGGGCGTCTCAAAAGATTATTCCTCTTAAACTAACGCTTAGATGTGGAACATAAATCAAGATATGAAATTAAATTATTACTGGTTAACAGGCCTCCCCACCACAGCCAGTCCTTCAGGTAACCGTGTCCTCCATCACCTGCACAAACAGGAAACAACATCATCATCCCTTCAACGCAAAATAAAGGGACCAAGTACCAGTAACAAGCTCAGATATTTGAAGACTATATGGCTAAAATATTTGGAGCGTAACACAAAAAGCACAAAAAAGGGTTTGAACAGGAGTAAAAGATAAAAAGCAAACTCTTAGAAGTGACAGGGGTTGCACAGGTGAGGTTCAAGATCTGAGTTTTCTTCCTCTTTTTGTTTTTTATCTGACTGTGTTCAGGGAAATTATTACACCTTCTATGAAACACATTTCCTATTGATATTGCAAATGATACTGTTATGGAATTATCTCCCTTGTATCTGCCTCACTATCAATAAACAAATTATCTTACAGATTTGTTTACTCTAAAGACAAAAACGCTCTGAATTTTACGTCTTTTATGTCATATTAAACCTGAGCCACTGTTTCAATTGAAATATTTTGGATTATTTAATTATTTAGGGTTTTACTTTATCTATTCCTCTATGTATTTTCTATCTCTTATGAAAAAAGTAATGCTCATAATTGGTGTAAATGTTTATAAGTCTATTCTTCAGTGTTTTTGATGACTTTGCTGAAAGTCTGGAAGCAACAAAAACTGGATCAAAAGTTTCAACTTGAACAGTCTTTGAAAATATCTTCTTGCATCTGTAGTTTCAGTGTTTGTTGCTACATCACCAAACAATGAAAACTGGTTTGCTTGAGTTGAGTGACTTTTTGTTGAATAACAAAGAGAAATAACAATCTTGTTTTAATCTCTATCTGTCTTCACAGTTGAACTGTAAAAGACTTCCTGTTTCCTTAAACTTCCAGTTGACCGAAACCAGAAAATGTGTCTCTGTTGACGTCTCTCTACAGTGGTGACGTCTTTCTTTGTCCTCACTGTAGCTGGTTGTTGTTTTCTAAATGACTCATATCAGAAAGCATAATTTTTCAAAAACCATCAAAATTATCAAGATCATGGTGAAACCTCCATATATTTTAGAAATGGGGTAAACTCAGGTCGTCCTCACCTGCCCTGGTGTGTCCGTTGCTGGCCAATCGGAGTAGAGCTTTCTTCTTCAGTATCACACTTCCACCAATCAGGAAGGCGGACAGCAGAGCCAGAGTCAGACCGAGCCACAGGTTATAGGAGTTTTGTGTTTGTAGATCTGCAGACAAACATTCAGTCAGCTGAGTGTGTGTGTTTGAGGGTGTGGACCCTCAGTGTGTGTGTGTGTTGAATGACCAGAGTGGAAAAACTGTACAAATAATTCATTGAATGGGTCTTTGTGTGAGCCTGTTTGATCAACTCTTAACACTTTTTATTCAACAATACATCCTGGTAAAACACTTAGTAATGTAAATATTGTTTCATTGCAGGTTCCACAGTCTGAGGTTGGGAACTGTGAATATTATCATCACTTTTGAAGGGATTAAATTCACATTTAGAGGTTTTTTTTGTTCAGCTGAGGGAACACATCTTACATTACATTTGCAAAAAAAAATCTAATTGCGATTATTTTTCCCTGTATTGCATTTGCTATTTTTGTGAGCAATTATTTCTGGGTCCCCCATCGTGTGTGTTTTTAAACAAAAGCATTACAGGAAATAAACACTGACATTAACCTTGGCACAACAACAACCAACGACATTTAATTTTGCTTCCTGTGACTGCTTTTTGCCCATTTTAGTAGCTTATATATATATTTTTTTTTTTCCCACCAGTTTTGGACCAGTTTTTTACTTCCTTCTGACTATTTTCTAATTTTTTCCCCAACTTTCTTGTCATTTTTTGTTGGCTGTAGCTGTTTTTACTACTTCTCAGTGGTTTTTTTTGTTACTTATTCCCCCATTGTTGCTATCTTCTCACTATTTTCCATGTCTTTTAAGAATTTTTTTGCCAATTGTTGTTGCTTTTTGTGGCCAATTCGGTCACTTTTCACTCTTTTTCCACCACTTTTGGACCAATTTTTGCTTCTTTCTGACTCTTGCTAAAGTTTTCTCCCAATTTTCTTGACAATTTTTGCTGCTTCTTGACCATTTATATCACCCTAAACATATTTCTATTGCTACTTCTTGCTGTTTTTGCCACTTTTCACCACTTAAATTGTTTCTCTCGCAAAGGTAGTTTTCAGTAATTTAGCTCTTTGGTTGAGTAACACCAATGAAGTTGCAGAGGAGAAAACATCTACTGTAAAAAAAGGTGATCTTGTATTCTGTTTCAGGTTAAAGAAATAATGCACTGCCATGACATGCAATGTCTTGTTTCAAGGTTTTTAAAGACAAAAATGAGGCTGAATTGGTTGTAACAAGTCAAAAAAATCTACCAGTGTAATCAGAAAGATGTCTTAATACAATAAATTTTTGTCTTATCCCATTGGCAGATTTTTTTTCCTGGACTTATCAGTCGAATGTAGCTCATATCAAGAATAATTAGACAATTTTAACTAAAAATAAGACATAATGACTTCCTTAGATTTCATTTTTTTAAGTGTTTGCACAGAGTGGATTACTACAACTACTACTACTAATACTTTTTTGCATTTAGAGTTCAATGAAATGAATCTGCTGAACTCAATACAATAAGCTTCCTCTTCCTGCATCAATGAGGAAGTTTTCCTGTGGTTAACAAAGGATTTATTTTCCACCACTGTAAAACATGATAAGGTCAATCTCTTTGCACAGGCCTCTTTTGTACTTGAACTCGTATTGAACCAATGATAAACTTCTCATCAACTCTGCAGATAAATCCAGCTTTGAGGAGACAAATCTAAGTTTAAAGTCTGTATAAAGGCCCCACTGACTCATAAAATCCATATATTAAAGAATTCTGTGCCTATGTGCAGGTTTACCTGTTGTTTGGTTGTTGTCCAGGTGTGGGAAAAACAGCGGCTGATCTCCAGAGACTACACACAGCGACGACTGTGAGCCGCACCACAGACGAACCACCGACCCTGCACAGACCAAGAGTTATTGCATTAAAATGATGTATTACAATCTTAATAATCATCCTGACTGAACCTTCAGTTTGTGCTGAGGCTGGAAGACAGGAACCAAATCAGAGAAAACGTCAGAAAAAACACACCAAGAAATATTTGCCTGATAAGGATCGGACTAAAAGTTTCCCAAATAATGTTTTTAACACCACACATTATATAAACATCAAAGCAACTAGAATTATTTTTGAGTTTGTATGGATTTAAGCGCCTCCTTGTGGACAAAATACACACCCTCAAGTAGGAGTGAGTTTGCAAAAACAATCTAATTGTGATTATTTTTCTGCATATAGAAAATGTGATTTATCGTGCGATCACTTTTAGGTTTCCTGTTATATGTGTTGTTAAACACATCTTTGGAAATGAACACTGACATAAATTACAGCACACCATCAACCCACAACATATTTTTTGCAGTTCATGATGACTGTCTTGCGAATCTCAGTCACTTTAGTCTCTTCTTTGCCACTTTTTGACAATTTTCTCAAGTTTTCTCCCAATTTTCTTGCCATTTTCTCATGCTTTTGGACCATTTCTGACGTATTAAACTTAATTTTTTAACTACCTTTTGCTGTTTTTCCACTTTACACTACTTTGATTGTTTCTCTTACAAAGGTAATTTTCAAAAATCTGTCTTTTTGGTTAAGCAGAGTTAAGTAATTGGTGTAGAGAATAAAACATCTACTGCAAAAAAATGGATCAAATTTTTATACACATTTCAGGTTAAAGAAATATTACAACAGGCCATACTGTCATTAAATCTAATTTATGATTAATTTCCCAGCCCTTAAACAGTGTTATGAACTTAAAACTCAAGGAAAGAGTGTTGAGGTTTTGGCGCCCCCTGTGGACAAAGTGAAGCTCACATGTTGCAGATTTCATTGTGGGTGTAGATTTTCAGCAAAAAATCACATCCAATTTCTTTTTCTTTTTACACGCACAACATTAAGAATTCTTGCTGTGGTGCTCTTAATGAAGCCACTGCACTTTCTAAACGTATAAAAAAACTTCTTATAGAAAAAAGGGGGGACAAATTGGACAAACTGACAGTTTTGTTCATTACCACTTCCTTGTTTTTCTATTTCTGTCTTATCAGACGGATGTTGTATTGGGAGGAGGAAGTTTTTCGTAAATCACAGTTGTTTCCTGCAGAGACTGTCTGATCATTTAAGTTTCTAACCTGTGAGTGATGGAGGTCGGTCGGTGTTGTTGGATGTTCAGTGTTTGCCAAATGGGTCTCTGCTCTTTTTGAACCCGTTGTTAATCTAATGCTTGTGAAATACTGGTTGGACCACTGTGCAGGTTAGAGTAACATGAGCAGTTCAATATTTACACAGCCAACACTGAGGCCTCAGTTTACACAACACTGTCTGAGCAGAATGACTCCACATATGCAGGTTTCTGTGTCAGATGTCGGAACATTTAACTGAAGCAAACACGACATTACTGAGGAGGAAATACCAGGATGGAAAAGTTGGGGATCAAATTGTCTCAATATGAGGACAAATTATCGTTAACTCTGAGTAATTAATCACTCCAAAAAGCCATATCTCATCATGAAAAGGAGTTTTGTTACCAGCTTTTAAATTGGTTTGTCAACTACTTTCACAAAAAAAGAACGTTTCTTTAAAACTTTCCTCTATCTTAATTCTTTTAACTTGAACATAATCTTTTACCTTAACATTTTTTCTATATGAAATGACAAATGTTGGGCTAATTTGAGGACTGACAAGTATAAAAAGTATAATTTTGTGTGAATTGCAAACAAAGCGGAATTATGTAGAAGCCACATTATCCATGTGCAGGGGCGGATCTACGGGGGGGCATAGGGTGGCAGCTGCCCCCCCAAAAAACAAAGCCTTACCACCCCTGTTATAAAGATTCTAATTCAGAGAAAAGTTAAAATTCATCGGACACATCTAGAATTACCAACTAAAGTGAATAAGATGATGTGATATTACCCAGAGACAGATTTTTTTGAGTAACTCAGTTAGACTGAGTGAAAAATAATAATAAAACTGTCAAGAAATGGAAGAAGCATGAATACCTAAAGAGTTGTGAGTTGGAGACAATAGAAATTAATCTACTTACAATGAGGTAAGATGAAATAAGAAGAAATACATTGAGATTTTGAGCCTAAAAAAAGCAAACTTAAAGGTTTACAGGTGAAAATTTTGAGCTGAAAAATCCAATTTAGAGATGAAAAAGTCAAAATTATGAATTAGAAGTCAAAATTCTGCAATGAGAGAGTCAATATGTCAAGCAAATGTTAAAATTTCCCATTTGTATCTCATTTTTTTTTAAACTTTACATATGGAAGAAAAAAAAAGGAATCTCAACAAAGCCAGTTTCTCATTTTGATATTTTTAACTGTTAGAAATTAGCTTCAATACATGATTTATGTTGCCATTATTCAAATGTTTGACTTAAAATGTTGAGGGAGTGTTTGAAATTAATGTTTGGATTATGAAGCTACTTTATGGTCTTTGGTAGAGGGTCCCTTTAATATTAAATAAATCCAGCAAATAAACTTATGACATATTACCGCCCCCCATTAATATTTTTTTCTAGATCTGCCCCTGTCCATATAGTATGGCAACTGACATGTATGTAACATTTACTGGAAGTAGATTCAAATTTATCCTTTTTTAAACTTATTCTACCAATTTAATTGAGAAACACATCACAGGTAAAAAGCACATTTGCCTTTGAGGTTTAGTTGTGTCTGTTTAAATGTAAATAAGCGCAAGGACACGACGTTAAAGGTGCATTCAGGTGCAGTTAATCCTTCATTAATTATCCACAGAAAGTCAGACAACGTCCACAGAGAGATGTGAGCTGAAAAAGTCGTTTTTTATTTTATTAAAACTGTCATTATTGTAGAAAAAAAAGTCGCCTTACCGTTGCTGCACGTCTCATTGCTCAGGTGAACATCTCGCATTTTGCTGCTGCGATGGAGGAAATGATCCGCAGAAACAACAACGGAAAATAAATTAAACCAAATAAAAAAATAAAAACATAAAAATACAGTAAATATGTTCCAGAACTTTCTCCGGGCTCAGTGGAGCGGTTTCATGACTACAGGAGGTGTTTTTACGGTTGTTTCGTCTTTGGTTTTACAGGTAACAGGTAAACTCAGAGACTGAACTCAGCAGTGAAGAGAAGGACATAAACAAAGCGATACCTGACCCCGCCCCGCCCAGCCTCGCCCCGCCGGGACGAGCCGGTGACACACAGCAGGTGTATCAGATTACACACCCGGGAAACAAAGAGAAGGGAAAAAAAATAAAAATAAAAAACGAAAAAATACCGAAAAACTCGAACAAATCACGCACATATATATCAAAGCCAAAAAAAAAAATAAAGCAATTAAACAGAGAAGTCCAAATTAAAGGTATCAACATCTTGTCACACCTTGCAAAACTTGGCACCTGCATTTGCTTTTTTGAAACTCAACTCAACACTTATTGCCACTTAAACATCTGTTTTAATATATGGAAGCCCTAAAAGGTCATGATTAAATTAATTTTATGTTCTCATGTCCTCGCTGAAAGATTTCAAATGAGTCTACAGCAGTGACCTTTTTCAATTCGGTGCCCACTTTTAAGTCTCAGCTTTTTTTTTTTTTTTTTTTAATATACATAAATATCAGTAGAATATTTAACCCTCCTGTTGTCTTCAGATTTGTAACAATACATATGTGTCCAAAGTTCAAAAGCATTATCTGTGATGGTATGGGGTTGTGTTAGTGCCCATGGCACCATGGGTAACTGTCCCAGTATCAGTGAAGGCAGTATTATTGCTGAAAGGTACAAACAGGTTTTGGAGCAACATCTGCTGCCATCCAAGACACTTTGTCTTTTTCAGGGACGACCCTGATTATTTCAGCAAGACAATGAAACCAAGACACATTCTGCTCCTGTTACAACAGCGTGGCTCTGTAGTAGAAGAGTGCAGCTACTAGACTGACCTGTCTGCAGTCCAGACCTGTCTCCCACTGAAAATGTGTGGAACATTATGAAGAATAAAATACAACAACAGAGACCCCGGACTGTTGATCAACTGAAGTTGTTCATCAACAAGAATGTGAAAGAATTCCAGCTCCAAAACTTCAACAATTAGTTTCCTCAGTTCACAAACACTGAACGAATGTTGTTAAAGGAAAAGGTGATGAAACCAAGAGGGGAACATGAACCTGTCACAGCTTTTTAGGAACATGTTGCAGGCATCCATTTCAAAATGAGCAAATATTTGTGCAAAACAAAGTTTATCAGTTTGAAGATTAAATATCTTGTCTTTGTGGTGTATTCAATTGAATGTAGGTTGAAAAGGTTTTGAAAATCATGTTACACAGTGTCCCAACTTTATTGGAATTGGGGTTTGTAAACAAATAAATGAAAAAGCCCCTTTTGTTGACTTGTGTCATTTAATAGAAGTTCAAATGAAGTCACTCACATGTCTTGATTTTCTTTAAATTCGTAAAACTTTATTTTTTAGGAAAAAAAATAATTTTAGTCATTTCTCTTCATTTGACAGCGTATGGGTTTCAGAGAGAGGACAGGGAGATGGGAGCTAAGCTAAGCTAAACCGCGCTTTAGTTGCAGTAGTTCTGCAGGTCGAGGAGTTGGCAGGGTCTGTGGCAACACTGTTCCACGATGCCGCGTTTCACCAACATCTCCATCTGGTCCTTGAAAGCGAACTCTGCCACCTCGTTCTCGCCACCTGCAGTGCTCGCTCCTCCCGCTTTGGGAGAGAGGAAACCTGGCGGGACAAACAGAGACAAGTTCAAACTTCAGCAGAAACCAGCACCAGGCGTCACACAAGGAAAGGAAAAGTTTGGAGTCTCACCCATCAAAGGGTCAACGTCTCTCTTGGGGTTGTAGAAGAAGCCTCGGTCCCCGCAGACCAGGTACAGAGCGTCCACCAGGTGAGAGCCACACAGGTGTTGAGGAGAGGCCGCGGCCTGGGTGCTCGGCCACGATACGACCAGTAAAACCAGCAGAGACACGGACTGGAGCCACAGAGCTGCCATGGTGGTGGAGGAGAGCTAAACACACAGCAAAAACATCATGAGACATAAAAATCTAGTCTTCTAGAACAGTGGTTCTCAACCTTGGGGTCATGACACCATTTGGGGTCGCCTAAAATCCAAACAGGGTCCCCTGATATGTCTAGTATTGCTTGAAAAAAATACTGATACAAATATTTTCTTCAGTAATTATTGTTCTTTTCAAAATTAAAACAGCACACTGAACAGCTGCATTCTATGTTTGGGTATGTTGTTAGCATGTTATTATGAAGTATTCTAGTACTTTTAGCATTTTATTATTGCAATTTACGTTGCAATACTGAACGTTGGGCTGTTTGTTTCTTATCTTTGTCTAAAGTTGTTCCCATTATTTACTGCTCTGTGTGCCTTTGAATGTCCCAAGGGGGTATATACAATTTTTTTTTTTTTAATTCAAAAGTTCTGATAGAATCAAGTCTATGTCCTGATCAGGTAAAATAAAATTGTCACTTTGTGCACAATTCTGGCAACTCTGTGTGTCTCTGGGGTCCCCAGAAATTTGCGATGTAAAAATGGGGTCCCAGCCAAAAAAGGTTGGGAGCCGCTGATCTAGAACAGTGATTCTCAACATTGGGGTCGGGACCCCTTGTGGGGCCACCTGGAATCCAAATGGGGTCCACTGAAATGTCTAGTAATGAATAAATTTATAAAGTAAAATTACTGGTAAAAATATTTTCTTCAGTAATTAGCAAATACAACACATCGAACAACTACATTATATATGATTTAGCCTTCACTTGAAGTGGGAAAAAAAATCAAAAAAGAAGATGGAGAGAAACGAAAAGAGAAAACTTACTCGGATAGTCTGGAGGTGGAGGTCACTCTGCGAATGAAGAGAGAGCTGGTTGGTTTGAGGCTGAATGAAAGTCTCCGTCATTATTTATACTCTTCTAAAACCTGGACCCCCCCATTGCTGCTTTTACTCCTGACTGAGCTCCTCCATCACTTAGTAAAACCAACAGAGCTAATGAGCCGACATGATCTGATCACCTCCAATAGACAAATATTGATCATCAGGGCAGCCTCATGCCACGCAAAAAAACTGTCAATAACCCTTCAACCAGCTTTTCGACCAAATGGTTCAACACATTTTCAGTAACTATATTTCAATAAGGAGAGTCTCTAACTTAACTGAAACTGATTTAATCATCTTTACCAGTTGGTAGAAGTATGTGATGGATCTTGAGCCATTTTTTTGTTTTTGCACAACCACAGTCGAGTTGTTGAGATGATGTATTGAAGGCATACAAATGTTCCTTTGTGTTGCACTTTGTTCTTTGAGTTATTGGCTAAAAAGTTACTGGATCGATGTCAAGTCACTGAATCATTTCGGATTGGATTGTTCTAAATGTTTTTGATTCGTATCATAAACTACAGAACATGATACAAATCCAATCGTTGTTGAACTGAATCGTGACACCCCCCCCATACATATATATATAAATATATACACACACACACACACACAGAGGTTGCAATATATATAAATAAATATGCATAAATATAAGATGCTTTTTCTCGAAAAGAGTCACAGGCTTTGCAGAAACTCAGCATAAATGGATGATTAAAACAAACAAACATAAAGAGACAGAAGCTTAATGAGCGTCCTATCAGTGCTGACTGAGCTTTTCTTTCTCTCTGTTTGTCACTAAGAGGGAAACTCAACCATCTGTGAAACGCAGCGTCACCATGATGATGGAGAACTTCTCAGAATCAGAACAAACACGTCTCCTCTCTTAAAATATCCCAGAAACCACCTCTGCTTTAACCTCTGCTAACGCAAACCAGAACTCCATCATGGTCTTGTATTCAGCCTCAAATCAAAATATGTGACAATTTTTTTCTGTTTATAGCTCCATCAACCTACTTGTTTTGTCATTATCATGTTTAAGATCAATCAACAGATTATTTCAATTCACTCATGTAATATCTGAGGTTTAGGTGAATTAATACTTTTTGTTTCTTTACCTTAAACTTTTTCTACAACCAACAGATTCTGTAACTGTAAACATTTTAGGTTACAATCAGACAAAACATCCAACTCTGAATTAACAGTTTAAGACTGGAAGCTTAATGTTGACTGACAAAGTTATATAAAAACATGATAATAGGAATAAGAATAATACTTTGAAGATGTATTTGTTATTTGAAAAAGGCAGATTTTGCCCACTTAGATTGCATCTACTTTTCACAGATTTCTGAATTTGTTTTGTTTTTGAAACATACATTTTTTTTAGGGAAAATCTACCTCTAGTGTTTTTTGATTTGAATCTCAAAGTTGTCGCTTTAATCTTCAGAATAATGAATTTCTTTTATCCAGGACTTTCCATTCTTCAGATTTCTGGTTTTGATCTTGTAACTTTTTCATAAGTTTCCAAAATCTGGCCCTAATCCTCATCAGAATTTCAACGTTAATCTCAAAATTCTAATTTCTATTTACAGAATCCTGATTTTGAGTTTGGAAGTCTAACATTCATCTCATCATAAATCCTAATTTAGTCTCAAAATTCTGTTTTTAATCCAATATTTCTTCGATATTGGCATTTTTTAAAAATAAATAAACAAAATATCATGCCCTAGACTTCTTGTTGAACTTTTAAACTAGCTTTGTTTTGAGAAATTGTGCTTATGATGTTAGAAGGGATTATGTATCTTTACCTTCACTCATATAATCACCTGTTTAAGTCACTTACATGCTAAAAACATGCAATAACAACAAGAAAACACAATCAAACAATAAATATATTTGTCTGAAAAAAAGAGTAAAAGAGTAAAGTATTTAAAGCATGGCAGCACATTTATTTGAAAGTACTGAAAAAGTGGAAAAACAGTTCAAGCAAACAATAAAATGTTCACATTCATCACATGGAAACGCTGAGGCAGTCTGTAAGACTCTTCAATCATTAACTCACCAGGAGGAAACATAAACAAACATTCTTTTAAACTCTCTCTTTAATAAATAAGATAAACATGTAAGGCATAAATAATCTTATTTTGTATGAAAAGGTGCCACAAACACAGAACAGGCCACCTTTGAAGAGTCAGTCCTTTGAAATGATAAAATTCAGTCAAATTAAATCATGAAAAAATCAAAACACGAATGAACAGAAAGTCAAAATTAAGTACAAGTCTTGGCACAGTGGCTTTACATTGTAATTCTCTCTTTCACCATGATAAAGAATGTAAGGTTTTTCTTCAGATCTTAAAAGTTAGGACTATTTCTGTTTTTTTTTTTTTTTCTACAAATCTGGGGATACGTTAAATAATCTTTAAAACTGAAAATAACTTCCAATCACAGGGAAACAGATCAGTACAGATGTAGTAATCCAGTGTTGACACTCAGCAGCCACAAACACTTTTACAAACTTCCCATGTATTCAAGAGCAAACTCACATAAACAGAATCATTGGTTTAAGTTGCATGGAAGAAAATAAAAGTGCACAAATACTGTTCGGTGAAAGTACAAAAGTTTGCTGATTCTCTTTAGAAAATACCAAGACACGTGAGAAACAAACAACCAGCAATTGGCACTTTGCGATGCAGGTTTAAGTACAAAACTTTGTGACAATTCGAGAGCATGAAACTAACTTAAGCAAAGGATGGCGTGTTTCTGTCTCTTCGTGTGTCAGGTCAGAGGAAAACGTCCATGTTCTGTGTGATTGGCCGCCTGCAGAGCGGACAGCAGCGCTGCTGAGCGGCTCGTCGCTGCGTCAGGATGTCGGCGCAGTGTCGGCAGAGGCAGAGGTGACGACACGGCAGCAGCAGCACCGTCTTACTCCGATCCTGACAGATGACGCACTTCTTCCTCTCCTCCTGCTCCTTCAGGAGGCTGAGCAGCTCCACGTCCGTCAGAGGGCCGCTCACGTCAGGCGATTTGTTTTTGGGGTTTCTCGCCCTGTGTGCGCTCGCTGAGTCGCCCTGAGTCTGGAGCCTCTGAGGGTCTGGTGGACTCATGTCTGTCTGTGGCAGCTCGTTCTCGGCGACTGAGGCACCTGTGTGTGAAAACTGCAGCCTGGTTTGACTCTCCTCTTGTGCTGTTTGGTCAAGTGTCCTGTGTGCGTGACCTCCTCTGGGGAGAGCGTTCACTAATCTGAGGCTGAGGTGTCCGACGAGGACAGAGAGTCTGGGGTTCAGAAACAGCAGAGCGAGGAAGGTGATGATTGCAATGATGAGCAGAATGTGTGAGTCCATTGTAAGAACGGTGATGAAGACTCGCCCCAGTGAGGCGAGGAAGTCCAGCAGCATCTGGCAGGGCACCCACAACAGGACGGAGGCCCCCACCAGGCAGCTGTACAGGAAGGTCAGCAGAGTCAGAGCCAAGTCCACCACCCTGTGCACTGGGACCGCCACCACCTCCCACACCCCCGCCAGCGCACTCGCACAGTTCTGCGTGCTAATGAGGACGATATTGATCACCGTGTTGACGAAATACAGGACGAGGCTGAGCGCGATGCAGAGGGCCTCGCACGTCTGTCGCAGGATGCAGCTCGATGAAATAATCCCGCGGTGCAGAACGTCTTTTATCCTCCACGCCACGTGACAGAAAAGGTGACCCACCATTTTAAAACTCTCCAGCACACCTCCCAGAGTTTGTAAAGCTCCACAAGCTGCACAGGAAACGGCTTCTGTGGCAGTGAGGAACGAGAAGAGGGCAAAGTTCCAGTACTCGACCAAACTGGAGCTGCTCAGCGCCACCATTGTGCTGTGGAGAGATGCGCCCACGCCAGACAGGGTGTGGAAAAACCAGCAGAACGCACTGACGAGCAGGTGGAGTAACAGGCAGCAGGTGTCCACGCATCTCGCAACGGCAAGGGAGATGATGTTCACTTCATCCATATTAGGCTGCAAAAGAAAGAGGAGAAGTTACAAGTCAATTTCTTAGCCACTCACTACGTTTACATGCACACCACATTCCTGTGTTACTCAGAATAATGACAATATTCTGATTAAGTCGGAGTCATGTAAACACGTTATTCCAATTGTCATAACCCAGATAAGCTCATTTTCTGATAATTACAAACCAGAGTAACGTTCATAATTCACTGCATTCGTCTGGGTTCCATCTCCGCTGCGTCACATAAAAATTCAATTAGGGTTCATTCAAGCCAATGTGTTAACTCACACTGCATCTGTTCAGTTGCAGGAAGTGGTGCCTAGGAACCATTGAAAAGGGCCTGTGATTTTCAAAATAAAACAAACCATGTCAAAGCAGATCATGTTAAGCCAGGAGTCAGCTGGTTTCAGGTTTTACAGACCAACATGAATTAAGAGAGACTTATGTATGGAGTGGGGAGCACGGGAACTCCTCAATCTGGGGTGGGAGGTTTGAAGTGATGTGACTCTGCCTTTATCACAATAGCTTTTAAAGACAAAGTTTTCAAGTAAGATAAAGATAAAAATGAGTTAAAATTTTGATATTTCATAAAAAATTAACAGATAATATAAAAATAGTGGGCAAGTAAAGTCAAACAGCAAGAAAGAAAGAAAACAACTGGATAGGCTGCTCCTATACAATCAATCGACCTGTATTATTATTATTACGCATCTTTCATACAATCAGAGTTCAAAGTGTTTGACATCTATAAAGATAAGTATGATAGCATCTTAAAAGTTACATATAAGCCAAAATATCAATAAGCAATATGACTGAAAATAAAATAATAGGGTAAGGATAACCGTTGGGTCTAATAAATGCACTAAGAATTCCATGGTGGTTTAATACTGGAAGATAACCAAAAAGTAAATAAGCAGAAATCATGCAGTGAATGGCGTATTGTAGCCTATGTAATGACACGTTTTATCACCTATTGAGCAAGCCTAACACAATCTGTTTACTACAAATAAAAACGTCATAAATAAGAAATAACCTCAGTCATTACATGATTCACCTCAGTTTGAAGCTACTGCAGATTATAACGGTCATAGAAGTGTTATGGCATCATAACTGAAACAGCATTAAATTAAATGCGACATTTAGCTGAACGGACGACGACGAAGTAAATACGAAGCACACATTTCTATGGTTTAAAGTCTTGTTAAATTCTCATAAATGCGGATATGTCTTATGCCGAATCTTGACAACATCAAAGCTGAAACATTTTCGGTACTTTTCTTTGGATAAAGGCCTTTAGTTATCGAGATAAACTGAAATTCATGATTTCTAAAGGGGGTTTTGTACTGAAGATGGACCGTTACATCTGCGCTACCTGCACGCGCCACACCAACGGTTCAGTCTGCGTGTCAAAATAAAGTGTCGGATTCCTCCAGTTAATATGAACAGTAAAATATAAATAATCAGTCATTTCTAGTCGTCTTAACAACAGTAACTGCATGTTAACATCGCTATCTTCATCAAGCATACCACACCCATTAGCATTAGCCAGTAAGTTAGAGGTAAACATAACCAAACAGTTTCACCCTCAGGGGTAAAACTACACATGACAACAACAGAAGAAGAAAACTTACCGTAACTACATGGCGCAGAAAGACTTAATAACAGGCACAAGTGAACAGGACTTGTTCAAGAATCAGGCACATTTTCAGCATGTTTTCATTATTTCCTTCTCTTGCTTCTTCTTAGGGTCCAATTCTGCAACAACATCACTGATGGAGCTCAAATGCACCATCTCTCGTTACTGACCGACATTACAACACTGGTACACAATGAAATCTTCATATCATCTTAAAAAAAAAAAAGCATTATTGTGTTTGTTGACTTCTACTATTACAGGGTGATCATATTCTTTTAAAAAAAAGAAAAAAAAAGAAAAAAAAAAGCACTTTAAGCTGTCCGTTGAAAATTCTGCAAAAAGATCCTAAGATACTCAAAGAGGACATCACACCTTTCTTCAAAATTTTGAGTATTTTCCTAAAACATTCACATTTTATCTAAGAATTTAAGCTTTTGTTTGTTCGTCTCTTAATCTTGTTATCCTTATATTTTGATGATTTTTGTCATAAATTTGACTTGATGAGATCAAACAGTTTTGAATTTTCAAATTAAAATTTTGACTTTTTATCTCAAAATTTTGATTAAATACCCCCCCCCCCAAAAAAAAAATAAATAAATAAATAAATAAAAAAAAAAAAATAATAATAATAATAATAAAAATGAAATTAAATAAATAAAAGAAATAAAAACCGCCAAGTTTTCATTTTCATTTTTAACTGGCATAAATAGGCTTCCATAATAATTCCTCACCATATGCTTGGATAAATGCTGACCCCACCACCTTCAAGACCAAACTAAAAACACTGCCTTCAAATTATGGCTGCCTGGTGATGCTTTCCATCACTACCTTTAAACCTTGCTTTTCACGTGCACTTTTTAAATGTACTATTTTGTTTTTCTGTGCTGTTCCTGTCTTTTCATTTTTCATATTTGTATATTGCACTGTTGTTCTAACCTGCTTTTTTTTATAGAATAGAATATCATTTACCATGTAAAATATCTTTAGGTTCTTAAAAAGCTCTATGTACATATATAAAATGTGTGTATGTGTGTTCCTTGTGGAAAAAAATATAAGTTACGCCTCAGAATATTAGTTTAAGTTGAATTTAGATTTTGAGGTGTTTAAATGTTCAGCTTAAATTGTCATGCATGCTCAAGATCCTGGAACTGACCCAATACAGAACTTTACAAATACCAAGAACAGGCTGAGAAAAACCCAGACATTTTGGAGGTTTTAAATATATATAAGGAGCTCTTCACATGTTAATTAGAGGACTGCCAGATTGACAAAGAAAGGTGATATTCAAGTGTTATGACCTTTGAAGAGTGAGCAGTTTACACCTATTTCTGGAGAACAGACAAGAAGGTGTTAATGGTCAACAGCTTTTATAAGGTGTACACTGTGTTAATTGTTGACTTTAGGCAGGTCAGACAGGTTATATCCAAATATGAAAAGGAAAAAAGTAAGAAATATCAATGTACTTGGCACATTTTCATCCATCTGATACTTTTACATCCCAGAACAGAAGTTTTCTGTCCTCTGCTAAATAAAGATGACTGCTCTGCTTTCGGTTTCTTTGCCCCTTCCAAGCTTCTTTAATGAATCTATTCCAAGTCAGAAAAGTCAAATCATATTCATTATTTTTTGCTGTCTCCCCCCAAAATTTGCTGAAATTAGGTCACCAAATTGTTATTCAGCACTTTGGGTAGGGGGATGGGAAATCCTGAGTGTGACTCCGCCTGAGTTCTCTTTCACGTCCGCAGATCAGCTATAAGTACTGAGTGCGCGCCTTTGACTGGTCATTCGGTATAAACGAAACTAACTGATCATGTCTGGTCGCGGAAAGGGAGGTAAGGGGCTCGGAAAAGGAGGCGCCAAGCGTCACCGTAAAGTCCTCCGTGATAACATCCAGGGCATCACCAAGCCCGCTATCCGCCGTCTGGCTCGCCGTGGCGGAGTCAAGCGTATCTCCGGTCTCATCTACGAGGAGACCCGCGGGGTGCTCAAGGTTTTCCTGGAGAACGTCATCCGTGACGCCGTCACCTACACCGAGCACGCTAAGAGGAAGACTGTCACCGCCATGGATGTGGTTTACGCTCTCAAGAGACAGGGCCGCACTCTGTACGGCTTTGGAGGCTAAATCTGACACTGACCCACTGATACTGGACCCAAAGGCTCTTTTAAGAGCCACCCACACACATCTGAAGAGTATATTCTATTTCGCTTTATTTTATTTTGTTCTAATCTCTTCTCATTCTACTCTATCGCAATTACACCTCCTACTCAGTGGCAATTAATTGTCAGCGTCTTGGTGGATTTAGTACAGGTGTATGCCCCCTGACTATGACTGCAGAACCATCAGTATCACTGTTAGTACTCCATGTAGAAGCTGCATTCACCTCAAAAAGGAGGGAGGCTTTTCTGTTGATAGTTTTATGTTCAATAAAGTTGATGTTGCAGTAAGGTTCCTGGCTCTGTCATTACTCAATGCTGAAGTGTGGCTCGCGTGTACCCAAATAGGGATTTGAGATAAAAATAAAAAGAGAGAGCTAAGCTAGAGGTGATTTCCCTCAGTGATGTAAGATACAGCAATATTTGGTATTGATCTGATACCAAGTAAGTAAGGGTGAGTATCAATGCTTTCACTACTGATACTTTTTACAACGAAGAGCAGATCTTCGAAACCAATCATAGTAACACACAATCTCTAAGACTATTGTTTCTGTCCATTTATGAAAGTGAAAGAGGTATATATATGAATCATTATCGATGAGATACAGTGCTGAATTATGTGTACTCACACTTGTAAAAGCACCCCAAATACTCGAAATAGAGTATCACTACAAGCAAACGGGCTGTTAACTGTTAAAATATTAGCAACTTGTACAGATGCATCATGATCCTCATTTCATCTGTAAAAATGAGAATTTGTTGAACATGTTTTCAAATTGATACAAGGTCTAATGTTCTAAATTGTTAATGTAGTGATGTCATTCAGTATATGAAGTGTTATTCAATCTCAATGTGTACTCTGTTAGTGCATGTACTTGCTCCTGATTTGATAAAAAAAAAAGTTGTATCAATATTGCTTATACATGCAAAATAAGGTGAGCAATTTTTGATGACAAGTTTGGCTAAAATTTTGGATTCTTGTTGGAAGAAACTCCACTACAGAGGTCATACCATAGAATGTAAGAAGCATCTAGTAAAATGCTTATTTCAGCTGTGTGTGGGTTTATCTACACTATCAATATATTTTACCAGGTTTGGTATTAGTTTTGATCGACACTTGTGTGATGAGATAGGTATTTGGTATTTTCATATATATACATATATAGTGTATAGTGTTGATGTCCTGGATATAATTAAATTGCTGTAATAGTTAAGCAACCAGCCTGTGTTAGCAGTTAAATCAAAAAGATAGATCAAATTCAACAATATCAATTCACGTTATCCTGAAACATTTGGATCTGTATTTCTATTTAAAAAAAAAAAAAAAAAAGTAAATTTGTTTCCAAATGAAAACTTGGTCATTTTCTTTAATTCATGATCAGACGTTTTGATTCATGAAGATATAATATTTCTCTTTGTAAAAAGGTATCATTGCTAATATCGATGATACATGCCCTGTAACACTGTTGGTGTTTGGTAAATATCAGATTCTACTGTTAGGCACCACTTCCTCAGTACCTCAGAAATCCATTCATTTTCATTATCAGGCTTTTAATCAACCAGCAATACAATGACAAAGTTGACATTTTAAATAAGATGTGTGAGATACAATCAGAAGTACAGTCTCACTCTGTATCTTGGCTTCATTATTTCCTTTTTTCAACCTTTATTTAACCAAGTAAAAGACAAATGAAAATAACATCTCCATCCACCTGGCCAAGAGGCAGCTGCATGGTTCATACTAAACAGACAACAGCAAACAGGAGCGACAAATTTCAGAAAAATAAAAGCTTCATTATTCGTATAGGAAAACAGCTCTTTGAAGAAAATGTGGGTGGCCCTGAGAAGGACCTTTGGATGTTTTCTTATCAGCAGAGGTTTACTTGGAGCTGGTGTATTTGGTGACGGCCTTGGTTCCCTCGGACACTGCGTGCTTGGCCAGCTCACCGGGCAGCAGCAGACGGACAGCGGTCTGGATCTCCCTGGAGGTGATGGTGGAGCGTTTGTTGTAGTGAGCCAGACGAGAGGCCTCTCCGGCGATACGCTCAAAGATATCACTCACAAACGAGTTCATAATACCCATAGCCTTGGAGGAAATACCGGTGTCGGGGTGGACCTGCTTCAGGACTTTGTACACGTAGATAGCATAGCTCTCCTTCCTAGTTCTCCTCCTCTTTTTGCCGGTCTTACTCACACTCTTCGACACGGCTTTCTTGGAGCCTTTCTTCGGGGCTTTCACTTGCTCGGGCATCTTGGCTTGAATCCAAAACACGTAATGTTCCCTCAAGTCACAGGGTCAGTCTTATAGACTTCTGATGCAAATAGAACTGCGCTGTAACTCATTCAGGATTGGTTGAGTTTTCTAAGCTGCTTGAGCACGCGCCGTCCGAACTGCTGGGTCGTCGGGTTCGTCCGTGAGGAACAGCGACAGTCACCTGAATAGAATTAACTCAAGGATAAAGGAGAGAATTTCATCTCACAGTGATGATCAAATTATGTGCTTATACATGTATAAATCTTCATTTTTTTCTGTATTACTAAATTCTGAAATCTTTTAAATTTGTGATTTAAGGTATAATACTCAGGATAATACTTGGACTCAGTTATTAAAATAATGTAAAAGAATATAGCAGATTTAGAGCAGATATATTTCATTCACCTCAATTTCAGACATCTACTGTTCCCTTTTTGCATAATCAATAATGAATTTTGACTAGGCAAGATGAATTGTAGATATCAGTAAATAGAATTTTGACTATTTAGAGATTAATTTACAGATATCTGTAATTCACATTTTGGATATTTGAAATGACATAGTAGATATCTAAATTATAAACCTGTACACATGAATGGAAAAAAGTGACATATCCAAAATGATGTTGTAGATATCTGAAATGACGATATTGGATCGGCAGAATGTGNCGCTCGCTGAGTCGCCCTGAGTCTGGAGCCTCTGAGGGTCTGGTGGACTCATGTCTGTCTGTGGCAGCTCGTTCTCGGCGACTGAGGCACCTGTGTGTGAAAACTGCAGCCTGGTTTGACTCTCCTCTTGTGCTGTTTGGTCAAGTGTCCTGTGTGCGTGACCTCCTCTGGGGAGAGCGTTCACTAATCTGAGGCTGAGGTGTCCGACGAGGACAGAGAGTCTGGGGTTCAGAAACAGCAGAGCGAGGAAGGTGATGATTGCAATGATGAGCAGAATGTGTGAGTCCATTGTGAGAACGGTGATGAAGACTCGCCCCAGTGAGGCGAGGAAGTCCAGCAGCATCTGACAGGGCACCCACAACAGGACGGAGGCCCCCACCAGGCAGCTGTACAGAAAGGTCAGCAGAGTCAGAGCCAAGTCCACCACCCTGTGCACTGGGACCGCCACCACCTCCCACACCCCCGCCAGCGCACTCGCACAGTTCTGCGTGCTAATGAGGACGATATTGATCACCGTGTTGACAAAATACAGGACGAGGCTGAGCGCGATGCAGAGGGCCTCGCACGTCTGTCGCAGGATGCAACTCGATGAAATAATCCCGCGGTGCAGAACGTCTTTTATCCTCCACGCCACGTGACAGAAAAGGTGACCCACCATTTTAAAACTCTCCAGCACACCTCCCAGAGTTTGTAAAGCTCCACAAGCTGCACAGGAAACGGCTTCTGTGGCAGTGAGGAACGAGAAGAGGGCAAAGTTCCAGTACTCGACCAAACTGGAGCTGCTCAGCGCCACCATTGTGCTGTGGAGAGACGCGCCCACGCCAGACAGGGTGTGGAAAAACCAGCAGAACGCACTGACGAGCAGGTGGAGTAACAGGCAGCAGGTGTCCACGCATCTCGCAACGGCAAGGGAGATGATGTTCACTTCATCCATATTAGGCTGCAAAAGAAAGAGGAAAAGTTAGAAGTCAATTTCTCAGCCACTCACTCTGTTTACATGCACACCATATTCCTGTGTTAATCAGAATAATGACAATATTCTGATTAAGTTGGAGTTATGTAAACACGTTATTCCAATTGTCATAACCCAGATAAGCTCATTTTCTGGTATTTACAAACCAGAGTAACGTCCATAATTCACCGCATTCCATCTCCGCTGCGTCACATAAAAATTCAATTAGGGTTCATTCAAGCCAATGTGTTAACTGACACTGCATCTGTTCAGTTGCAGGAAGTGGTGCCTGGGAACCACTGAAAAGGGCCTGTGACTTTCAAAATAAAACAAACCATGTCAAAGCAGATCATGTTAAGCCAGGAGTCAGCTGGTTTCAGGTTTTACAGACCAACATGAATTAAGAGAGACTTATGTATGGAGTGGGGAGCATGGGAACTCCTCAATCTCCCAGGGGTGGGAGGTTTAAAGTGATGTGACTCTGCCTTTATCATAATGGCTTTTACAGACAAAGTTTTCAAGTAAGATAAAGATAAAAATTAGTCAAGATTTGGATATTTCATAAAAAATAAACATATAATATAAAAATAGTGGGCAAGTAAAGTCAAACGGCAAGAAAGACAGAAAACAACTAGTTAGGCTGCTCCTATACAGTCAATCGACCTGTATTATTATTATTACGCATCTTTCATACAATCAGAGTTCAAAGTGTTTGACATCTATAAAGATAAGTATGATAGCAGCTTAAAAGTTACATATAAGCCAAAATATCAATAAGCAATATGACTGAAAATAAAATAATAGGGTAAGGATAACCGTTGGGTCTAATAAATGCACTTAGAATTCCATGGTGGTTTGATACTGGAAGATAACCAAAAAGTAAATAAGCAGAAATCATGCAGTGAATGGCGTATTGTAGCCTATGTAATGACACGTTTTACCACTTATTGAATAAGCCTAACACAATCTGTTTACTACAAATAAAAACGTCATAAATAAGAAATAACCCCAGTCATTACATGATTCACCTCAGTTTGAAGCTACTGCAGATTATAACAGTAATAGAAGTGTTATGGCATCATAACTGAAACAGCATTAAATTAAATGCGACATTTAGCTGAACGGACGACGACGAAGTAAATACGAAGCACACATTTCTATGGTTTAAAGTCTTGTTAAATTCTCATAAATGCGGATATGTCTTATGCCGAATCTTGACAACATCAAAGATGAAACATTTTCGGTACTTTTCGTTAGATAAAGGCCTTTAGTTATCGAGATAAACTGAAATTCATGATTTCTAAAGGGGGTTTTGTACTGAAGATGGACCGTTACATCTGCGCTGTACCTGCACGCGCCACACCAACGGTTCAGTCTGCGTGTCAAAATAAAGTGTCGGATTCCTCCAGTTAATATGAACAGTAAAATATAAATAATCAGTTATTTCTAGTCGTCTTAATAACAGTAACTGCATGTTAACATCGCTACCTTCATCAAGCATACCACACCCATTAGCATTAGCCAGTAAGTTAGAGGTAAACATAACCAAACAGTTTCACCTTCAGGGGCAAAACTACACATGACAACAAGAGAAGAAGAAAACTTACCGTAACTACATGGCGCAGAAAGACTTAATAACAGGCACACGTGAACAGGACTTGTTCAAGAATCAGGCACATTTTCAGCATGTTTTCATTATTTCCTTCTCTTGCTTCTTCTTACGGTCCAATTCTGCAACAACATTACTGATGGTGCTCAAATGCACCATCTCTCGTTACTGACCGACATTACAACACTGGTACACAATGAAATCTTCATATCATCTTAAAAAAAAAAAAAAAAGCATTATTGTGTTTGTTGACCTCTACTATTACAGGGTGATCATATTCTTTAAAAAAAAAAAAAAAAAAAGCACTTTAAGCTGTCCGTTGAAAATTCTGCAAAAAGATCCTAAGATACTCAAAGAGGACATCACACCTTTCTTCAAAATTTTGAGTATTTTCCTAAAACATTCACATTTTATCTTAGAATTTAAGCTTTTGTTTGTTTGTTTCTTAATCTTGTTATCCTTACATTTTGATGATTTTTGTCATAAATTTGACTTGATGAGATCAAACAGTTTTGAATTTTCAAATTAAAATTTTGACTTTTTATCTCAAAATTTTGATTAAATACCCCCCCCCCAAAAAAAAAACCCAAAACAAAATAATAATAATAATAATAATAATAATAATAATAATAATAATAATAATAATATAATAATAATAATAATAATAATTTAAAAAAAAATGAAATTAAATAAATAAATAGATAAATAAAAGAAATAAAAACCGCCAAGTTTTCATTTTCATTTTTAACTGGCATAAATGGGCTTCCATAATAATTCCTCACCATATGCTTGGATAAATGCTGTCCCCACCACCTTCAAGACCAAACTAAAAACACTGCCTTCAAATTATGGCTGCTTGGTGATGCTTTCCATCACTACCTTTAAACCTTGCTTTTAACGTGCACTTTTTAAATGTACCGTTTTGTTTTCCTGTGCTGTTCCTGTCTTTTCATATTTCATATTTGTATATTGCACGGTTGTTCTAACCTGTTTTTTTATCATTTACTATGTAAAATATCTTTAGGTTCTTAAAAAGCTCTATGTACATAGATAAAATGTGTGTATGTGTGTTCCTTGTGTGAAAAAATATAAGTTACACCTCAGAATATTAGTTAAAGTTGAATTTAGATTTTGAGGTGTCTAAATGATCAGCTTAAATTGTCATGCATGCTCAAGATCCTGGAACTGACCCAATACAGAACTTTACAAATACCAAGAACAGGCTGAGAAAAACCCAGACATTTTGGAGGTTTTAAACATATATAAGGAGCTCTTCACATGTTAATTAGAGGACTGCCAGAATGACAAAGAAAGGTGATATTCAAGTGTTATGACCTTTGAAGAGTGAGCAGTTTACACTAATTTCTGGAGAACAAAGACAAGAAGGTGTTAATGGTCAACAGCTTTTATAAGGTGTACACTGTGTTAATTGTTCCCTTTAGGCTGGTCAGACAGGTTTTATCCAAGAATGAAAAGGAAAAAAGTGATAAATATCAATGTACTTGGCACATTGTCAGTCATCTGATACTTCTACATCCCAGAACAGAAGTTTTCTGTCCTCTGCTAAATAAAGATGACTGCTCTGCTTTCGGTTTCTTTTCCCCTTCAAAGCTTCTTTAATGAATCTGTTCCAAGTCAGAAAACTCATATCAAATTCATTATTTTTTTGCTGTCTGCCCCATAGACTGTATAAAACAGGTCTGCCCCCAAAATTTGCTGAAATTAGGTCACTGAAATGTTATTCAGCACTTTGGGTAGGGGGATGGGAAATCGTGAGTGTGACTCCGCCTGAGTTCTCTTTCACGTACGCAGATCAGCTACAAGTACTGAGTGCGCGCCCTTGACTGGTCATTCGGTATAAACGAAACTAACTGATCATGTCTGGTCGTGGAAAGGGAGGTAAGGGGCTCGGGAAAGGAGGCGCCAAGCGTCACCGTAAAGTCCTCCGTGATAACATCCAGGGCATCACCAAGCCCGCTATCCGTCGTCTGGCTCGCCGTGGCGGAGTCAAGCGTATCTCCGGTCTCATCTACGAGGAGACCCGCGGGGTGCTCAAGGTTTTCCTGGAGAACGTCATCCGTGACGCCGTCACCTACACCGAGCACGCTAAGAGGAAGACTGTCACCGCCATGGACGTGGTTTACGCTCTCAAGAGACAGGGCCGCACTCTGTACGGCTTTGGAGGCTAAAACCTGACACTGACTCACTGATACTGGACCCAAAGGCTCTTTTAAGAGCCACCCACAACCATCTGAAGAGTATATTCTATTTCGCCTTATTTTATTTTGTTGTAACCCCTTCTCATTCTATGCCATCGCAATTACACCTCCTACTCAGTGGCAATTAATTGTCAGTGTCTTGGTGGAATTAGTACAGGTGTATGCCCCCTGACTATGACAGCAGAACCATTAGTTTCACTGTTTGTACTCCATGTAGAAGCTGCATTCACCTCAAAAAGGAGGGGGGGATTTCTGTTGATAGTTTTATGTTCAATAAAGTTGATGTTGCAGTAAGGTTCCTGGCTCTGTCATTACTCAATGCTGAAGTGTGGCTTGCGTGTACCTAAATAGGGATTTGAGATAAAAATAAAAAGAGAGAGAAAAGCTAGAGGTGATTTCCCTCAGTGATGTAAGAAACAGCAATATTTGGTATTGATCTGATACCAAGTAAGTAAGGGTGAGTATCAATGCTTTCACTACTGATACTTTTTACAGCGAAGAGCAGATCTTCGAAACCAATCAGAGTAACACACAATCTCTAAGACTAATGTTTCTGTCCATTTATGAAAGTGAAAGAGGTATATATATGAATCATTATCGATGCGATACAGTGCTGAATTATTTGTACTCACTTTTAAAAGCACCCCAAATACTAGAAATAGAGTATCACTACAAGCAAACGGGCCAAATTGGCACTCAGGTGTAGGACTGTTAACTGTTAAAATATTAGCAACTTGTACAGGTGCATCATGATCCTCATTTCATCTGTGAAAATGAGAATTTGTTGAACATGTTTTCAAATTGATACAAGGTCTAATGTTCTAAATTCTCAATGTAGCGATGTCATTCAGTATACGAAGTGTTATTCAATCTCAATGTGTACTCTGTTAGTGCATGTACTTGCTCCTGTTTTGATAAAAAAAAGTGGTATCAGTATTGCTTATACATGCAAAATAAGATGAGCAATTTTTGATGACAAGTTTGGCTTAAATTTTGGATTCTTGTTGGAAGAAACTCCACTACAGAGGTCATACCATAGAATGTAAGAAGCATCTAATAAAATGCTTATTTCAGCTGTGTGTGGGTTTATCTACACTATCAATATATTTTACCAGGGTTGGTATCAGTTTTGATCGACACTTGTGTGATGAGATAGGTATTTGGTATTTTCATATATATACATATATAGTGTATAGTGTTGATATCCTGGATATAATTAAATTGCTGTAATAGTTAAGCAACCAGCCTGTGTTAGCAGTTAAATCAAAATGATAGATCAAATTCAACAATATCAATTCACGTTATCCTTAAACATTTGGATCTCTATTTCTATTTAAAAAAAAAAAAAAAAGTAAAGTTGTTTCCAAATGAAAACTTGGTCATTTTCTTTAATTCATGATCAGATGTTTTGATTCATGAAGATATAATATTTCTCTTTGTAAAAAGGTACCATTGCTAATATCGATGATGCATGCCCTGTAACACTGTTGGTGTTTGGTAAATATCAGATTCTACTGTGTTAGGCACCACTTCCTCAGTACCTCAGAAATCCATTCATTTTCATTATTAGGCTTTTAATCAACCAGCAATACAATGACAAAGTTGACATTTTAAATAAGATGTGTGAGATACAATCAGAAGTACAGTCTCACTCTGTATCTTGGCTTCATTATTTCCTTTTTCAACCTTTATTTAACCAAGTAAAAGACAAATGAAAATAACGTCTCCATCCACCTGGCCAAGAGGCAGCCGCATGGTTCATACTGAACAAAGACAACAGCAAACAGGAGCGACAAATTTCAGAAAAATAAAAGCTTCATTATTCGTATAGGAAAACAGCTCTTTGAAGAAAATGTGGGTGGCCCTGAGAAGGACCTTTGGATGTTTTCAGATCAGCAGAGGTTTACTTGGAGCTGGTGTATTTGGTGACGGCCTTGGTTCCCTCGGACACTGCGTGCTTGGCCAGCTCACCGGGCAGCAGCAGACGGACAGCGGTCTGGATCTCCCTGGAGGTGATGGTGGAGCGTTTGTTGTAGTGAGCCAGACGAGAGGCCTCTCCGGCGATGCGCTCAAAGATATCACTCACAAACGAGTTCATAATGCCCATGGCCTTGGAGGAAATACCGGTGTCGGGGTGGACCTGCTTCAGGACTTTGTACACGTAGATAGCATAGCTCTCCTTCCTAGTTCTCCTCCTCTTTTTGCCGGTCTTACTCACACTCTTCGACACGGCTTTCTTGGAGCCTTTCTTCGGGGCTTTCACTTGCTCGGGCATCTTGGCTTGAATCCAAAACACGTAATGTTCCCTTAAGTCACAGGGTCAGTCTTATAGACTTCTGATGCAAATAGAACTGCGCTGTAACTCATTCAGGATTGGTTGAGTTTTCTAAGCTGCTTGAGCACGCGCCGTCCGAACTGCTGGGTCGTCGGGTTCGTCCGTGAGGAACAGCGACAGTCACCTGAATAGAATTAACTCAAGGATAAAGGAGAGAATTTCATCTCACAGTGATGATCAAATTATGTGATTATACATGTATAAATCTTCATTTTTTTCTGTATTACTAAATTCTGAAATCTTTTAAATTTGTAATTTAAGGTATAATACTAACTCAGCCCCCAGAGATCAGACACTAGTCTTGTCGTAATGTTTGGACTCAGTTATTAAAATAATGTAAAAGAATAAAGCAGATTTAGAGCAGATATATTTCATTCACCTCAATTTCAGACATCTACTGTTCCCTTTTTGCATAATCAATAATGAATTTTGACTAGGCAAGATGAATTGTAGATATCAGTAAATAGAATTTTGACTATTTAGAGATTAATTTACAGATATCTGTAATTCACATTTTGGATATTTGAAATGACATAGTAGATATCTAAATTATAAACCTGTACACATGAATGGAAAAAAGTGACATATCCAAAATGATGTTGTAGATATCTGAAATGACGATATTGGATCGGCAGAATGTGTTTGCAGAAATATGAGATTTTCTTTTGGACTAGGCAAAATCAAATTACCAATACCTGCATTGCATATCCAGTCTAGTTTTAAAATATTAAAATGGCTTGCCATACGTTTCGCTTTTCCAAAATTAAATTTTGACTAGGCAAAATGAATTGTAGATATCTGTTTATAGAATTTTGCCTATTCGTAATGTATTTAGATTGATCTTGGAATTATATCTACCATGCATAAATAGATATACATTATTCACATTTTAATTATCCAAAATTGCATTGTAGATATCTTGAATGACAATTGTGGACTGTGGGAAGAGTGCGTATGCGGAGATCTGAAATATTCTTTGTGATTAGGCAAACTTGAGTTACAGATGTCTTGAGATTGAATTTGGAGTAATCAAATGTGATTACAAGTAGTCAGAACTATGATGTTGATATCTACAATGTTAATTTAGAATTTAGGATAGTCAAACCTAGCTTTCTTAATGTTAGCCCTGTATAGTCTGACCTATCAAAAAATGTCAGAAAAGTCCAAATTTTTGGAACTGAGATGTATATGGACCCTTTTAAAAAGTCCACAAAAAATATTGCTTTATCATTTCATTCATGATATATTTCTTGTATCACATTTGACACAGGGCAATTTTGTGTACCATTTCTTGAGTTTATTTGGTTAGAAAGTGCATTCATTTCATGCAGAAAACACTAATGTAAGAAGGAAAAGTAACTATTTTGGTGGTATTCTTGCTGCAACTTCTCGGAAATCACTGATTTCCACTAAAAATGAGTGAAAGATTTCATAAGTACAGATAAAGGGCCACCATACTACTTCGGCTGACTGTAAAAACATTAATGATGGTTGAATAGAATTTGTCTTTTAAAGTCACTCCAGAGTAAGTATTCATCATTAATTTGTTTGAATAAGGGTTTTTGAACCTTTCTTTTAACGATAATCATTTGGCTCAGTGGAGTGAAAATGGCTCGTCTTATGTGCTCCTCACTGTAATCAAACATAGTGGATTTACATTTCAGATATGTGTGGTGGCTCTTTGAGAAGTAGGATAGATTAGGGGCTATAATAGGATAGATGCATGGGATTAATCACAATAGAACCGAAGAGTAAGAGAAGGGTAGGAATTTCTCTTCAGATGTGTGTGGGTGGCTCTTAAAAGAGCCTTTGGGTCCAGTATCAGTGAGTCAGTGTCAGGTTTTAGCCTCCAAATCCGTACAGAGTGCGGCCCTGTCTCTTGAGAGCGTAAACCACATCCATGGCGGTGACAGTCTTCCTCTTAGCGTGCTCGGTGTAGGTGACGGCGTCACGGATGACGTTCTCCAGGAAAACCTTGAGCACCCCGCGGGTCTCCTCGTAGATGAGACCGGAGATACGCTTGACTCCGCCACGGCGAGCCAGACGGCGGATAGCGGGCTTGGTGATGCCCTGAATGTTATCACGGAGGACTTTACGGTGACGCTTGGCGCCTCCTTTTCCGAGTCCTTTCCCTCCCTTTCCGCGACCAGACATTTCGATGCGAGTGTAGCGCTTCAGAAACACATGACGCTACTACAGCCGTGTAGCCTGTATTTTAAGTGGAGCTGCGGACGTTCGGGAAGACTGTCGCTCCATAAACTGACCCCCAACCCCCCCCACTCCTGTTTGACCCAGTTTTACCCTCTATTGAACAAATTTAACGTTTTAACAAGGAACTGTCTGTCGTTTTTTTAAATTTTTTTTGCCGACTCTCAGTGATAAAACCCTACGAGGTGAACAAAACACCTGTTCATCTTTCGTTATAAATGGTGAAATTCACAGCCTTTTCTCACCTTTTTGGCTCCTGATTCGGGACTCATTAACATAATAAAACTGTTTTGTACCCTCATAAATGAAGGAAAAGTTCAAAGTTTCCGTTTGCTGTCTTCTTAAACTATAAAATAGAGGGGAAGTGGTACAAATTTGCTATATCTGCCTTTACTTAAAGTAGAACTGTATCATTGCACCATCATACAATCACTAATTTCTGTCACAAACACTAATGCAAAGGAGCCACTTATAAACATAAACATTGAAACTATGATTTTAAAAACAAACAAACAAAAAACATCTTAGTGTCTTTTTATTTAGGGATTTCTTTATTTCATAATATATCAAGCACTTACTGTACGGTCTGATATGTGTTTTATGTGGTCAGTATGTGGTGGCGTGTTAAGGTTGCTTCAACACAAATTCATAAAATAAATCCTACTTTTCTAGTTAGAGTACTTGGACTATAATTGAGAAGAGAACTGAAAAATACAAGCTTGAAAACATTTTTGCTCACTTAGCTGGAATACTATTGGTGTCCTAATAGAAAGCTTTAACAAGAAAGTGTATGGAGGAACCTCCTACACAGAAAAACTTTTTAGAAATTGTGGGAAAACAATTTGGAGACATTCACCCACAGTTTCAGATTTCAACAACCAGTGCGACAAAGCAAAATTAAAAAATGGACTGACTTTGAAATCCATGTATAATATATATATATATATATATGAAGTGAATA
The DNA here is from genome assembly GCA_008086565.1 of Thalassoma bifasciatum. Lineage (NCBI taxonomy): Eukaryota > Metazoa > Chordata > Actinopteri > Labriformes > Labridae > Thalassoma > Thalassoma bifasciatum. Next base: position 44,759 of record RPOG01003227.1, read on the forward strand.
GACTGTTCAAGAGGAAAAATCAACTGACACCAGTGTTTGTATAATATGCTGCTGCTCCTTGTAAACCATCTGTGACTGCATTAAGAAAAGCAAATAAAATATAAGTTTAAATAAATAAATGAATTCTGGACCATTGTTAACAACTTATTTAGATCATGACTTTTGAAACAGGGGGGTTTCAGAGGAGGGTGGGGTCTCCAGGCCAAATAAAAGAAATGGAGGGAAATAGTTTCTTGGTCACAACTGACAAAGATTTTTGGAACATTAAACTGCCCTGAGCTAGCTTGAATCTTTGTATTAGTGTTGTATGATACTGAAAAAATTTGGTAATAAGCCAATACAGAGTAAATACAAGACCACATCACTGATATTAATACTTTTTTCAAGGAAAGCAGCTTGTCAGAATGAATCAAGAATAACACACAACCACTAAAAATAATGTTTCTGTTCATGAATGAGAGTAAAAATCAAATTTTCGACCAGAAAATATATATTTTTTTGCTTTGTTGTAAAATGGTATATTTGAATTTTAATGGAAAACTATTTATTAGATGTGAATAAATTTCCGGTAGATTCACTATAACAGAAGCATAATAATATCTAGGAAATCGGCAATATTATGATAATTTTAAACGTCAATCTCACCGTGCAAGTATTGATCGATACTGATACCAGCATTAATTTTGATAAGTATTTTAGATGCCCAACACTAATTTGTATCAAATCTTTGAATTATTTGTCTGTGCTGTTTTGTATTTGTAATCTTGATGCCTTGGTGTCATTTCCGTTTTTTTGTTTTTTAAATATTACATGAAAATCTTTTTAAAATTGAGACTTGAAAATGATAAGGGTCTGCTTTCCACATCGCGCGTGCGCGGTCAGAAGACAAGAGCCAATCATAAGAGGGGGTTGACACAGTTTCATTTACGTTCTACGCAGTATTAAGTCTCTTCTCCTTTCTTTCTCAACCATATTGTGAGATAGACAGACAAGCATGCCTGATACAGTGAAAGCCCCGAAGAAAGGCTCCAAGAAAGCCGTCACTAAGGCAACGAAGGGTGGCAAGAAGAGGAGGAGAACTAGGAAGGAAAGCTATGCCATCTACGTGTACAAAGTCCTGAAGCAGGTCCATCCTGATACCGGCATTTCCTCCAAGGCTATGGGCATCATGAACTCGTTTGTGAGTGATATCTTTGAGCGTATCGCCGGGGAGTCCTCTCGTCTGGCTCACTATAACAAACGCTCCACCATCACCTCCAGGGAGATTCAGACCGCTGTCCGTCTGCTGCTGCCCGGTGAGCTGGCCAAGCACGCCGTGTCTGAGGGAACCAAGGCCGTCACCAAGTACACCAGCTCCAAGTAAATTTGCTGCATACAAGATCGGCTGTAAACCAACGGTCCTTTTAAGGGCCACCCACACTTTTATAAAGAGTATAATCCCAGCTCCAACAGGGGTATAACTCAAATTGCACACTATCAAAACTGTTCCACTGACATTGTTGTTATATTGCAGAATAGCAAACACATTTGTCTTTCATTCACTATGCATCTCATGTAAACTACTTCTGTTTTTCCTTAATGGGTCATATATGATACTGAGTCAACATTTGGGCAGCTGCAGTTCTTCCAAACATGTTACTGTAAGAATTTATAACTTATGAACATATGTTTTGTTAAAAATAGTAATAAAATTTGCTCATTGAAATAATGTATTGTTGAACATATTTAAGAGTATTTAAAAGTTCATGAGAGGTAACAGAATGGAGAATGAATTATTTTACACAGTAAAAAGGAAGTTAATACAGAGTGGAAAACTGAAAGTGATGCAAAAACAGGAAGTTCATACAGAGTGTTAATGTGCTGAGACGAGACAGCTTAGGTGAAACTAGGGTATAAAATTCAGATGTAGAGAAAAGGCCAACTGTTACTATGGAGATCCGCAAGTGTCACTTGGTTGCAGACAATATTATTTGTGAGTGCGTGTGCATGTATGAACAACTCCTTATTAGGTAAACATCCACTTCTGCTCCACCACGAGAACGAGCAACGAGCACGTGAAGACAGTGATGTCTGGACCCAGTCTGCACAGGAAGAGAACACCTCAAGAATAGAAAACTGAATGTCTAAGTAGGAGGATCTTCACCTATTTAAGGGTTCAGGGAGAGATATTCGGGGTTCAGGCTTCGTGAACTGGCCCCAGCACTTGTGTGTTAGTCAGGGCTACGTAATATGAACCCAGAGTCTCTGTTAAACATTCTTGACTTATTGTGATAAATAAACTGAGCTTCAACTGAGAACTCGGATGTCTCCTCGTCGTTCCTTCATCCCATTAACGACCACGCGGAAAATGTGGCAAGATAATTAGGAAGCTAGGAGTCCATATAACTTATTATCAAGTAGTACTATCTTTGGGCATGGGAAGTTGTTCATACCTGTCAAGTAGGAAACCACAATTTTTCCTACATTACTTAACATCGAGGCAACTAAGTGCTCTCTTCATGAACGAACTACCTCTAGTTGGTGATGTGATAAACCCTGCTCACCTTTTATTATACATATAAATGCAACTGAGTAGCTTAAGCGTGTATGATGAAGCAAACTAGCTTCAGTTAATTCCTTGTAAGTGGCGGGAAGGGGGAAATATTGGGGACCAAATAATGATATGCAAGTGAAAGTCTTTTTTCTGTGTCATTAACTGAAAATCAGAAGAACTTACTCCTCCCCTGGTTCAAGTTGGACTGTTGGGTTGAACACATTCATGGGGACACAGTGGCATCTTGTGGATGTTTAAAGGAAGTGTATGTGAGACCACAAGGATGGTTCATTGATTTCTGCAGACAAAATCCTCCTGGACTCTCTGATTTACTTAATTTTATAATGTGCAGGACACTCTTGGTACTCAACATTCAAATAATATCAAATTATCCTAGCCTTTTTATGCTCAATTTATCTTGTATAGCATTTGTTTGGAGCAATAAGGCATCTGACTCATCAATTTCTGGGAAAAGTTGACAATATTGCACCAGATTTGGTCAATGAGTGTTAAATGTCAACAATAAATGAAAAGGTAGGTAAGAGAGCTTAAATTCCTGTTGAAAAGGCATTAAAGTGCACTGTAGTGTTGTAAATGCTTCAAGTGTGAATAAAAACCTATTGGATGAAATATATATTTTTTCTTCCTCTATCTTTTGTAAAATCTGCCAGGTAAGTTATTTTGTGGCAATCTAACGTAATTGATGTACAGCAGAACCACTGGAGTGAGAATCTTACTCTGGACCTTATGACTGAGCTGCCTTCAAAATCATGTTTGTCAGCATTAAAGGGACAAACAAAGGGAAGGAGAGAGTTCCCTCCTGTCTTGGAGGAAATCCCGATTCTGTCAAGTCCATTTGGATATTCTAGTCCTGCAAAATATCTCAGGCAGCAAAATGCAATTTTGAGACAATAATTACACCATACACTACGTCCACTGACCATGGCTCAAGTTGGTTGCTGTGTGTCTATTAGTTTGGTTGTAAGACACATTTGTCCCTAGTGTTTTGCTGTCTTGTACAATAAAATGATTTATGGGAACAGGGTGACAACATGTGGTGGGTGGATCAATCCAAAATACATATATATGACAGATTGAACCACCACTGATCTATTGTTACCAGACAGATTGATACCAGTTTTGGCATTAGTACTCATTAACACAACAAAAAAATTCTCAATACTAAAGATCGGTAAATTTCTGATTTAATAAAATTTATATGTTCCTGTAAAAGTTAATCAAACCGGATGCAAAGCTACTATGAAATAATACATGTAATACTAAAATATGGTGATGACATACCTGCGTGTCCAAAGACTCACATCTGAGAAAAAGGAATGAAGCACATGATTTTTCCTCACTTACAAAACTCATATTCCACTTTAATTTTTGACCCAAGACATTAGATTTAGCATTTGTCTGTCATCCTTGATCGATTCTTTCCCCCTGGAGATAATGGACTGAAGATATTGGAATTTTCTCCCCAGAAATGAAGATGTCTCATGTTTGAAAGCAATCTGAATCACTTGAGCTATATTTACTGTGATTCATTTTCAGGTGCGCAGGGATTTCTTGTTTAAAACTATCTCAATAGACGCATTTAAGAATTTTTTGGAGAAAGTGTGGTACACAAATAAGCAGTGGGACACTGAGGACCAAACTCTTTTAGTCTAGTGAAGTGGCTCTTAAAAGAGCCGTTGGGTTTTAGTTTGTCAGTGACAGAGAGATTTATGCTCTCTCGCCACGGATGCGACGGGCCAGCTGGATGTCTTTGGGCATGATAGTGACTCTCTTGGCGTGGATGGCGCACAGGTTGGTGTCCTCGAACAGACCCACCAGGTAAGCCTCGCTCGCCTCCTGCAGAGCCATGACGGCAGAGCTCTGGAAGCGCAGGTCGGTCTTGAAGTCCTGAGCGATCTCCCTCACCAGACGCTGGAACGGAAGCTTGCGGATCAGCAGCTCCGTGGATTTCTGGTAACGACGGATCTCTCTCAGAGCCACGGTGCCGGGCCTGTAACGGTGAGGCTTCTTCACTCCGCCGGTGGCTGGGGCGCTCTTGCGGGCTGCCTTGGTGGCCAGCTGCTTCCTGGGGGCTTTGCCTCCGGTGGATTTACGGGCGGTCTGCTTGGTTCTTGCCATTTCGAAGTTCGACTCTTCTCTCTGTGTCAGATGAAGTGATTCCTGACTCGCCGGCTGCAGCGGCTTTATGCTGGAAAGACGCCACGAGGTGATTCCTGATAGGACAGAGGCAGGGGGCGCGAAATTCGAACTCAACGGCTATTGGACAGAAAAAATCAAACTCCAACGGTCAAACTCGACAGATGGTGAGGGGCGCGCGCGGTCGGACAAAGAAAAGACAAAAGAAAGACCAGCATTGTTTAGTCCACAAACACATGGTCAAACTTAAAACATAACATTTACTTATTCATATTTTACCAATTTTCATGATAGGTTTTTACACTTAGTCTCATCTCCACTTGATTAAAATAATTTGATTTCAATGTGAGGGTCTATGAGAATTACATATTAATTCACAATATAAATAAAGCAAAAATAAAATTTAAATGCTTAAGTGATTTATGATAAAAATTAAGCAGCAGGTCAAATATTGTGCCATTTGAACAACAAAGAGATGATTAAGAACTGAGAATGATGTGCAGCGGGTTTCTATTCCTCTGGGGTTACAACAATTCAATTGGAATTGTGAATATTACTTAGACAATAATTGTGTTTATAAGGGTTAAAAATAAAGTACAGATTAAACGTTTTATTTTTAAATAAAAAACTTCCATAAAAAAATGAAAACATTTTCAGGCACTTGTAACTTAGTGTCACATGTTACATTGCTATTCTTCTTCCTTTTTTTTCTTTTCTTTCATTTGCTTTTATTTATTTTTTCCATCAAAATATTGGTGTCAAAGTTACCAGAACTTTATTACTTATTACACCACTTATATTATATTATATTATATTCAAAATACTCAAAAATAGGGTTGCTAGATTTGATTGTTCCTGGCCCAGCAACAATTTTTACTTTGCCCAACTTGATGAAAACCAGCACCATTTTAAAAGCTTGACACTGCTAACTGCATTTTTTTTTTACTACCCCAAGCTCAAATGAGCTGAAACCTCACCAATCTGGCAATGCAACCCAAACATCAGCAAGGGATATGTGTAGGAATTACAACATTTTACCTATATTTTGCAGTGTGTAATCAAAGGACCAAGAAAAACTCACCTGCAAAACGTATTTCTATTTGTTTGTTTGATTGTTTGTATCAAACACTAGTTATTACTTAAGGCATTACACACTATCTTTTTTTCTACACTTAGTATGGAGGAATATGATCTTTGAAGTGAGGTTACAGTGGAGGAATAGATTGACAATAGAAATGAAATGAAAAAAAGAACCAATTGTCAAAATATAGCTCCTATTATACAAAGAGTTTTGCAGAGGGCTGCATTTACGACAAAAAGATGAATCAAATATGTGTTTTCTGTACCAGGTATGCACATTTCACATGAGGTTTAAACATTATTGCTCAAATACTGGAAATGGCAGGAGTAGCACCATTATGACAGATTGTGCAAAAGTGGCTGCAGGCTAGGTCGAACAATTGTAGGGATGTGTGCTTGTTATCTGTCAGTCCCCTTTGAGGAGATGGTGACAGTCGACTGTAATGACTTATATTTATGATGGCAATGAAAACCCCCCGACCGTTAATATGGGCACAGTCATACTCAGAGCTAAGGACAAGTCATCTTGGTGCAAAGTGATGATCAGCAAACATTGTTCATCAATGTTTCACCAGTAAGGACAGTGAGGAAATGCAACAATGATGTAATACAGAGGAATATGCTCTCTCAGTGGGAATTGGGTGGCTCTTAAAAGAGCCTTTGGTGCATTAACTGCTTATAGAAGATTTACTTCTTGGCCTTCTTAGGTGCAGCTTTCTTAGCTGCAGCTTTCTTGGGTGCAGCCTTCTTTGCTGCGACCTTCTTAGGAGCTGCCTTCTTAGGGGTTGCTTTCTTGGCTGCGGGCTTCTTAGCTGCAGGCTTCTTTGCTGCTTTCTTCACAACCTTCTTGGGAGACTTCTTCACTGCTGGTTTCTTCGCAGCTGGCTTCTTCTTGGGAGTAGTTTTCTTAGCAGCAGGCTTCTTTGCCTTGGCAGCGGGCTTCTTTGCTGGCTTCTTCTTGGGCTTAACAACCTTTGGCTCCTTCTTGGCGAGTTTGAAGGATCCTGAAGCACCTGTTCCCTTTGTCTGGGACAGCACGCCTTTGGCGACCAACTTGGTGACAGCGAGGTTGATGCGCTTGTTGGTCTTGGACACATCGAGGCCCTGTCCAGACAAAACCTTCTTGATAGCTGCCAGAGACACTCCCTTCCTCTCTTTACTCGCGGTCACGGCCGAGACGACGAGTTTGGGGATAGAAAGTCCATCCTTCTTCCGTGGAGCGGCCTTCTTCTTAGGAGACTTTGCTGGGGCTTTCGCCGGAGCTGCAGCTGGAGCTTCTTCTGCCATTGTTCTTCTTAGTAGTTCGCAGTGATTCACTGGATGTGAGTGGCCTTTAAGCGGAGAGCCGGCTTTATAGAGCGCATGAGAACCGTGGAGAGTCAACCCACACTGACCCTCTTCTTCCCGCCAGGATTCTAGCGACACTTTGTGTTTTCTCCTCAACATTTACTGGATAAAACTAAGCTTGAACAACATTATAAACAGAATAAACCTCAAACATCCTTTAGATAAGTGTCCTCTCTTCAGTCAAAGCTCGTTTTCACCCGTGAGAAATCGCTTATTTGATTACAGTATCTTCCAAAGCCCGATAATACACGGCGAATTTGGACATCACGCAGTGATTTTTCTTCACATTTCATTCTCATAAGTAATCAAAAACTGATTATTGTCATTATCGAAGTGATCCTATGTAAAGAAGAGGCATTCAAGAGTGTAATAAAGTAGAAATTTTAGAAATTATGTGATTTGTTTAGTTGATATTTGAGCTTATTCCGGAGGGTGATAACACACTCTTCCCGGTCTCTTCTCAGGCGGTCATAGAGATTCCTTCTCAGTCTGACCCGCTGAATCAGACCTGATTTACACATCAAATTAAAGGTTTGATAAACATTATTCTTATTGAAAACTGAGATCTCGAAATATAATAGAGTTTAGACTTTGGAGACGTTTCTGTGAGATCTTAATGCACAACAGAAACATCACTTTATCAACGAGATTCATGCTTTACAGAGGCGCCCTGTGTCATAAATGTGATCACTACTGTTCAGAGTACTGGATATAATTATTTATCTCTGTGATAAGCACTGGGTTGACTTTTAACGAGAAAATTAGGACAGTTTTAATTTATAGTATGTTTTGTTTAATTTAAGAGTCTGAAGTGTTTAACCCCTTTGTTGTCTTCTGGTCAATTTGACCTGAGGTCAGGAGTTATTTTGTTATAACTTTGATTTTCTGAGAGAGAATTTATTGAAAAGTACATGGACGGTTCCATGCAATACTATTTACATGTAGATTTTGTTATGACTCTTATAGTTAAAATATGTTTGTTTTAAATCTATAGCATCTCCCTGCCATTAAAGATAAATGATTTCAATATCCTGCCATCACTTTGACATAAACCTGTCTGTGTTAATGCATTAACATAGGTACCTCTGATCATAACCTTAGTGCAAAAATATCAGATTTTTTTTTACTCAAAGAAGAGGTAAACTTTGTACTATGTAAGTAAGGTCTATCACACCTTTCATCACAAAAGTAGTTGCAAGATATATGTGAATATGTTGGAAACGTCTTCACAAAAATGGAGACCAAAAAAGTGGTGGAAATTTTTCACCTTGTACTTTATAAACCGTTATAACAGACAGTGTTGTGTAAACCTGAAGACAATAGGGGGGTTAAGTAGTTAATTTGTAAAATGCTATCTTTTGGATTTAAACACCCTCTTATTTCTGGGTAACATAAATTGCTAAATCTACAGAAAATGACAACATCTCCATTAATATATTTTTTTTTTCTTATTTATTTATTTTTTTGTTTTGTAACAATTTAAGCTGTACTAAGAATGTTGTGCTGAGTGCAAAATTCAACTTTCAGATTTGGTTTTCCAGCGTCACATCAGGCATGATGTGTCATTTGTCATTTGTTTTCAAATGTGTTTCATTACATAGGGATGTCATGAATAATTGTGGTTATAGATGACAGTAAATGTAAAAAAAAAACAAAAAAACAAAAAACGAATTGTCTGCTCTTTCTGAGGTTAAAAGTGACCACTAATTATACAAATGCATTAAATGTTGCATTAGGATTAAAAACAAATGTCAACAAATGCCTTTGTCTGTGTTATATTTCTTTCAATGAATATAGACATACATAACTTGTCAGTTTAATTATCTCAGAGAGGATTTGTACATATGGGTGGGTGGTGGTAAAAATCTAACTTAGATTCCTACATCATGGCTTTACCAAATCATTTTACGATCAACAAAATAACCAACTAATAAGTTATCCAAGCTTCCTTTTAATAGACCTGAAGTGCTACTTTTGGAGTTTTGAACAATGGTGTTATTATTAACAAAAAAAAATAAAAATCTTAACTCGCAAGACGTACTTTACTATTAGCGCTTGTCATGAGAAATACAGGGTTACATCCATAAAGTCTCTTAACAATTAAAAAAAATAAATGTAAAAATTACGTATTGATCTCACCACATAAGTATTGATCAATACTGATAAAAACATTGATGTATATGTTTTGATATTTTTGGATCAATCGGCCCACCTCTACTTTTTGCTTCTTGTAGCAAAACACCAAGACTTTTTCTGACATGCAAGACCAAAAATGTATTTGTGAATCAGTCTACATATTTTTGTATTTGGCCACACATTTGTAGCCAGTTTACACATTGTTCAGTTCAAGTATTAGTGGATGCATTTACAAAAATGATTTTGCTCTAATAACAGTGGCATAAAAGACCGTCATCGCCATGAATGTGGTTTACTTCCTGAAGAGACAGGGCTGCAACCTGTATAGGAGGCTAAACCTGATCCTGACTCACCGATACTGAACCTTAAAGCTTTGTTAAGAGGAAGTTTATCCCTGGAAAGAAATCTTCGTTTTCATCTCCATATTCATTATTGCCACATATCATATTTACTGTTATTGAGTTCGATGTGCCAAACAAACAAGTGTGAGAAAGAAAACTTTTAGCTGTTTTAATCATCACATCATCTTCTAATCACAGTTCTGTGGTGAAAAAAATCATCTCAGTCCACAAAAGGAACAGTCCTTGTCACGTTTCAGGTACATTCTCGGTTATGTTGTTAATTTTGTTTTTAAACTCTTTATACTAAGATTGTAGATCATTTGCGATGTACTGTCATAAACTGTTAATATAATTGTTATTATAAATAGAGATTTATATGCCTCCAGAGGCATTTGTGGTTTGAAAAAACATTGTGGCTTGGCTCAGTCTGGCAGTGAGAGAATCAGAGAAACATCACCCGCGGATATGTTTTTGATACTCAGAGCAGCTGAACTGGTCTGACAGGTCTAATTGCTCTTACGATCCACTCCCTAATTGGCACAAAAGGATGAATCTGTTTGACAAACGCTATTTCAGTGCGAAAGAAGACAAAGTGTTCTATACAAATGAGCAATTTTTTTTTTTTTTAATAAGCCTGTTACAGGGTGTCCATAAAGTCTCTTTACGATTGAGATGATGTATAATAAACTCAAATAAACAGACATATTTGTGGGTTGCACAATAAGGAGTAGATAAATGCACTGTTTTACAGCAAAGCAGGAGAAAACAATCAAAGCACCTGATTAATTTCTGATTGATTTTTTTTTAAACTTTCATTCATGAGCAGAAACAGTTCTTTAAGTGGTTGTGTGTTATTTCAATTAACTTTGACAAACTGCTTTTTTATGCAAATGGTATCAGTATCTGCATTGATATCAGTGATACTGGCCCTGTATTAACCTGGTATTGGATCAGTACCAAATTTTGCTGCATCACACACCACACATGAAGAGCAGACATTTCTGGACAAAGATTATCTCTTCTCCACAGACAGAAAGCCCTGGACAAGTTCTGCAGAGAATTGTACAATGACGCCATCTTCTGGCAGAGAGAATAAGCCACTTTACACTGTTCTTTACCCACCCAAATTTTGGCAATACATGTAAAATCTAGCCGACTCTGAAATATATAAACATGACCTAAAGCAGATCACTACAGTCAATCCCACTGCTCATGTATTTTCCTGTCTCCTTAAAGGTATGTTTTAAATAATGAACTCCTTAGTTAATGTATACATTTCACTCATGTTTCCCTTTGATTGCTGGGTGGCATTGCTGAGGGAGCAGAGGGGTCTCTCAGAGGATAGTTCATGGTTTTTGTTGTCTACTTGGACACCACACAAAGATTGAAATATTTTATATAGTATCTTGAAAACAAAAATGACTGGCAACATGCCTTATGCTTTGAAACTTTCACTTTAAACTTGTACAAAGAAAACCAATTGATTGTGTTGAAAGAGTTCAGCCTCCATGTAATCTCTGTCAGTCTATGACCTGCGGCTGAATAAAACATCACAGGTGCTCAAATAGCTGCTGATTGATGTGAGATACCTGTGAACCATTCACGTTTATTGAACACTTAAATATGAAGAAAGGTCACTGTGATGAGAGGACAAACTGTTTCAGTAAAGTTTATATGCAACATTCACTTTAATGTGCAGGTTTGTTACATTACACACGTTATCTTGACTTTTTGTGACATTGAGGAGGGAAATAAAGAAATGATTGACTCTTTAGGCAACATGAGGGTTGCTCAATGACACCTGATTCATCCATCCTCAGCTGTTTTGATTCATATTAATCAATCAACCTATTCTTTGCATTCAATAATTCAGCAAAGAGCTTGCATGCTCGTGAACTGAGTATGAGATAATAATGTTCTCTGGGTTGGCTGGTGTAGTACTATAAAAAGCTTTGTAGGTAAGAAAAAAGGTTTTAAATTATATTATAGGTTTAATGGGGAGCCAGGGTGAGAGAAATGCTAACACTGGAGACATTTGCCTTTTCTTTGATCCAGCCAGCACTTGAGCAACAGCATTTGCACCAGCTTAAGCGTCATTTCTACACCCCCTGAAAGTCCTTTTTTGAATTAGAAGGTTGTGTATTCAAGGATTGATGGGGCGTTAAAAGTCTCACTTTCGTAGTTGTAACTACACCTCGAACTATTTCTTCTTTGATCAGCCTAAGGGAGCAAATGCCCAACCTCTATGAGTTGGCAGGAAAAAGGCTAATTAAAACCTTTATTCTTTGACAATTAAGGTTGTCTGGCATCAAACTTTTATTTTTTTATTGTGACACCAAGGACTGTTTTGGATCACTTTGGCTAATATTTTATCATTGATGATGATATTAATCATAAGCGTCTGTGATTTTGATATCACATTTAACACCCTGTGTCAAAGTAACACCATGCATACAAGATCAGATACAAGAATACACTTCAAAAATACAAAAAAATTATCATTCTCCCCTTACGTAAAGGAAAGTCTTCTTTTGGATTCACTGATTTAAAATCTTTGTCAATCAAAAAAGTTCAAACTTTTGGCGGTGGCGTGACTGAATGAGGGGGGGGGGGGTAATGCATTAAAAAAAGAACATGGAACACGAGAAGGGGCGCGGCTTATGGCTGGAACCCGCTGAAACTTCATCAACGTCCGCAGCCAGCGTTTAAATAGATGTGACAGATAAAGAAAGCGTTATATTTCTTCTGTCACTTTCTTGTTCCACACGCAGTAGAAAAAGTGATAATGTCTGGTCGCGGAAAGGGAGGTAAGGGGCTCGGAAAAGGAGGCGCCAAGCGTCACCGCAAAGTCCTCCGTGATAACATCCAGGGCATCACCAAGCCCGCTATCCGCCGTCTGGCTCGCCGTGGCGGAGTCAAGCGTATCTCCGGTCTCATCTACGAGGAGACCCGCGGGGTGCTCAAGGTTTTCCTGGAGAACGTCATCCGTGACGCCGTCACCTACACCGAGCACGCCAAGAGGAAGACTGTCACCGCCATGGACGTGGTTTACGCTCTCAAGAGACAGGGCCGCACTCTGTACGGCTTCGGAGGCTAAAACCTGACACTGACTTACTGATACTGGACCCAAAGGCTCTTTTAAGAGCCACCCACACACATCTGAAGAGTTTGATCGTTCCTGACGCCTCGGCCGAATCTCGATAATTGAATGATATCACTAATCAAATTCGAAAATACGTTGAGCTTCGTCTAGAAATTGTGTAGAATTTAGAAAGTGCTAGAAAGTTTTGGTATTGATGGTCGACTTGCTTGTTTCACATGCTAGTAGTCCAAATTAATCATTAAATGCGAGTGTTAGCCTGGTGTTGTTTTTAATTATTTGTGTTTTCGTACCTAATCGTTTAATCTTGCCGTTTATGAAAGTAAAACCCAATTATTATGCAAACTACACTCGGTCGTTTATAGGAAGTTATGTTTCAGGTGTCATTGGTTAATTATAAGTTACTTATGTGTTACTAATTCTTAACTACACTTAGGTCTTATTGTTATTGATGTCAAGATGTAATTTCACCAAAAGACAACGTGGGTAGTGTCTCGAAATGTGACAAATAAATTTGGGTTTTTAAATATGAAATTTCATTGGTCTGAGAGGCAGGAATGTTGTCCAGTTATGAGGTCTTAAGACATTAAGGAACTGAAGTTTCTGTTCACATATCAAAATAAATAAATATCCTGACTAGAACATTTTAATGTTATAATTTTCATCTACCCTATTGTAAAAGTTGGATACTTGGATGTGAGTATATATTAATGTTTTGTGGTATCAACGATTATTTAACTCCAGCATTAAATAAATGATTTTGACGAAAACAGCTTTCACTTACTAGTAGATTAAACATCATTGCAGCATAAATATGTATATCATCAGCAATAAACTGGTATTTTTAGCTTGATGTAAGTAAAGCCCTCATCATGGAAGTATTGCTCAAAACTGAGAACATGGTTGTAAGTGATTTATTGATATGTTAGCGTGATCCGCCCACCACTTATAATCAGCACTAGAAATGTTCTTAAATGCTAATTCCAACCTACTTGTTTTGTACAGATTAGACCCAATCAAATCAAAGACCTGTCAAATCATGGCATGCAAACGTCTCAAACAGCGCCATGCTGACTGAAGAAGATAAGCAGTGAGAAAGAAAAACTCAAATTTATTAAGAGATGATAGTGGAGCTGGTCTGCATTGGGACAGAAGACAGCTAAACAGGAGGGTGACAGAGCATGAGGCTCAAATATATGCATGAGGCTAAAACACGAGCCAGAAGCTGAAACAGGAGCTAGAGGCTCAAACACAGGACAAAGGGTGATAACACAAGTTACAGGCTTAAACAGGAGGTAAAGGCTAAAACAAGATTCAGAGGATAAAACACTGGCTAGAGGCTTAAAGATAAATTAAAGCGTAAACATTGTTGTTTCCAGTACAAAGTTGTCTTGAACAAAGAAAAGTAGTGTCAAAACAAAGACCTCATTTCCATTTCTCCACTAGATTTTGTACACCAAAAATTAGGTACAAAGAAAGCAAGAACACTGATCAATGATCTGAGAGTGGGACTACTTATCAATTTCACTTTTGGTGAGGGAAAAAAAGATAAGGAAAATAAAGACAAAACGATACATAATGGTGTTAGTTGTAATGTTATAAAATGGTGGTAACCACCGACAGAAGAGAATGACAATTTTAGTATTTGATAAGAAGGTCTCGTGGTGGTTTTAAAGGTAGGAAGTGGTTTTGATTACAACACATTGGATGTCAACATGTGTGTGTGTGTATATTACTATAAAACACATACAACTCTCATCCTTACTGTGAAAGTTTTTTTTTTTTTTTTTTGTCTTAGTTTGGAATTTGTCACTAGGATTATCTTCTCATTGTGTAACTATGGGCTAAATCATAAGTGTAGTGGCGACATGTTCGGTGTTTCTTGACGGCCGTACCGTTGAACAAAGGGCTGTGCTTACTGCTCAACAAAGAAGAAAAAAGACCGTAAAATAAGTGCTCCAAAAATGTTGTCTTGTAGTATGCAGTTTTGCAGTATGTAGTATGCAGTTTGCCATCTTTTGACAGTCGAGAGTACGGACGGTGTCAAGACAGAGTATCAAGAGGCATCACACGAATATAAAATGAGGCATAGAGAGGGAGGAGCCTAATCTAACAAAGACATTTAAGAAGAACTTAAATTTGAGCACAATGGCTCTTACAATAAGCATGTTTTGCTAATCTGTTTAAATAGATTGTACTCTTGTATCTTGGGATCTTTCCTTACAGTGTGTCATGAGTTGAAACTGAGATGAGTACAAAAGTGTGTTTTGATTGAGATGCTAAATAACGTGAGGAATAAGTTCATTTTTGTCTTATGTGATGTCATGTTTATAAATTTATATGCATGTAAGCATCAAATATATTCTTCTGTTGTATCCATTTCTTCTCATTACTTTAAAAATAACAGAGAAAAACAACACATTTTTAAACTCAAAGAGTTTGTGCTACAGTTATATGAAGGTTTAATGTCACACTTTCACTCAATTTGTTGTTTAAGTTGATACACTGTACTGTTAACATACTAGTTTCACTGATTTAACATCATATTGGAGGTGTTTTAGTGATGTCTAATTAAGTTAAGTTATTCAAATTTGCAAGTTCTAATGGAATAATTTGCATCAGTTCTTCTTCAATTTCTTTGCCATGACAGGAAATAAATGGATCACACATTATTATTATTATTATTATTATTATTATTATTATTATTATTATTATTATTATTATTATTATTATTATTATTATTATTATACTAATAATGAATATCACTTTTTGAATCTTGTTTGTATTCCCTTGTAGTTAGGGTAGCTAGTTGGGCAGTAGTTATGCAACCAGCAAATGAGCACAACACATAAAATAAACCAAAACTGGAAATTTAGTGATGTTTATGAAAACAGACTAAGCCATCTTTAAATGAGAAATACATTTTGAGCATCTTTTGTCTTCCACAATGATTTTCTTTAATCCATGTACCATTATTCAAGTGAAATCTTATCCTGACTGTAAGCTGCTCCAATATATGGGGAGATACAGTATAAGACAGAATGTGGCTCAAACAGATCTCTACTAAATATTTCCCATTCCATTGTTTTGATCTGAATACAAACAAACAAACTAAAAGATCAGGCTCATTTACAACATGTTCAATCATAACTTGGCAAGAGGATGCACTCAGTCATTCTGCAGCTATCAAAGCACTGTTTTCAATGTTTTTGTCGAGAAACAATGTCATAATAGTGTCATGGGGGGTTATGTTTCGTTCATTACTCTGTATTTTGTGTATAAACTCAATTTTAGTCTGACCTGATTGTCTTATACACAACAACATCTGAGTCAGGAGACTGTAGCAGAGCCCGAGTCTCACCCAGCCTCCGTGTGTTTACAGACACTGAAAAACGGTTCGATTTAAAACAAACAAATCCATGTATATCATCAAAATTGTTCAAATGTTGTCGAGAGCCTCTTCTTACGATGGAAACACGTTTTTGAGTGCTTAAAATTAGTTTTGACAGTTTTTTGTTATAAAATGCAAAGGGAAATCGATGCGAGTAGCGTTGATTGAGTGTGTTTTCTGCGCTTTCAAAGACTCCTGAAATCCAATAAAAAGGTTATCGACTTTGGAAGCTGATTGAATACGAAGGTTTGAAGGTTATATTTCTATTTCTGAAACAGTTTGGTGGTTTAAATTTTTCTTTCGCGGAGATTTATGTCCAAAATGTCGAGGAGAAAACACAAAGTCTCGCCACTTTTCAAGCGGGATGGAGGATGTGTGAGCGGGTTGAGTCTCCACGGTTCTCACTCGCTCTATAATGTCCGGTCAGAGACTGTCAGCAGTAAACAGCTTTTGACGAACTTAACCAAGAGACATGGCAGAAGTAGCTCCAGCAGCGGCCCCGGCGAAACCCGCCAAGGTACCCAAGAAGAAGACCAACAAACCGAAGCAGGATGGACCTTCAATCCCGAAGCTGATCCTCGCCTGCGTGACCGACACCAAGGAGAGGAAGGGAGTCAGGCACCGCCGGTAGTTCTTCATAGACTTGCCCTTCCCACAGCTACATCGTTTCACGTTGTTCGCGCAGTTGTCGTGAAACAGTTCCTACCACTGTTTCCCATAAGACTGAGTTTGGTTCCCTTCGCCACGAAGTCCTAGGAAGTTCGAGGGGTTCTTTCTCGGCTTTCGGCACTTCGGGTTCTGACGGTTCTTTGGTCCTAAGGCTAAGAAGCCAGCGGTCAAGAAAGTAAGTACTCCTAAGAAGAAGCCAGCGGCGAAGAAAACTGCCGCCAAGAAGTCGCCCGCTAAGAAGACTGCTGTCAAGAAGGTGAAGTCTCCAGCAAAGAAAGCAGCAAAGAAGCCCGCAGCTAAGAAAGCAGCTCCCAAGAAGGCAGCTCCTAAGAAGGTTGCAGCAAAGAAACCTGCAGCCAAGAAAGTGGCAAAGAAAGCTGCACCCAAGAAGGCCAAGAAGTAAATCTTCAACAAGCAGTTCATGCACCAAAGGCTCTTTTAAGAGCCACCCAATTCCTACTGAAAGAGCACATTCCTTCTCATCAGTATTTTTATTTGTGTTGAATTTCCTTGCAGCCTCATGTGCAGTCGAGTGAGGCGCTCATGAACAGTAAGTTTCAATATCATCTAATAACTTTGATCCACAGTGCTCTGTAATTAGCCGCTTGACTAATTGGTCAAACTTGTACAGACATGAAACTCATTTCAAACCATTTTCATTAAAGGGTGTGGCACAAATGAAAAGCACACATGCTGAGATTTACACACTATCTGGACAATATCAATAAATTATTAGATTTTAACATTGCTATATTGATCTCATTTTTGAGAGCAATGTACATAATGATGTGCACTGTGTGCACACCTGTTTCAGAGTATACAGATTACATTGCTCTTCTTGTGTAAATGCACTCCTCTGCTGATCTATTGTTCATAGAAACCATACTTAGATATGCACCCCCCCCCCCCATATTTAATCCCGTCCTCATTAAAGAGCATGTTCCTTCATATTAAGTGTAAGAAGTCAACATAATATGTAACACTTTTATTGTTTTTTAGTTTCTGACAAAAAGAAAAAAAAAAAACTTCAGGCTGTTGAATTTAATGTAATGATAATAAAATACAGACCATATTTCCCTTTTTGTCATAAATGTAGCCCTCTGTTGAACTTCATTTTTATTCTATTTCTTATTTATTGTGTTAAATGTAGCTGTATTTTTATAAGTGTACTATTACAATTATTTATTTGTTTATGTGATTTATTGATCTATAAGTACATTATATCCTTAATACTATGCCTCTTTCCCTTAGCTGGACAGCGAACAGCTGTTTCATCAATGTTTGCAAATTGCCTTTTGCTGCTGTCACAATGTTTATTTTCCCATTGTGGGATAAGAAAATCACATTTCAATGCTCCAAAAATAAAGGACACACTCAAGCAACTCATCTTTGATGTCAATTAACAAAAATATTGCAGTTGATAATTATCAAAATTTGAGAGCGTGTTGAGAAAAATATAACATAAAATGATCGATGTTAATCAAAACGGACTGGTTGATTCCACGTGAGTGTGATATACTTGGAGTTACATTATGTTGTCTAAGTGTCTCCTTTATTTTTTGTTTATTACTTATCTCATTTGATAATATTACAACTGTTTGAATGGATGATGTCTATTTTTCCATCTATTGATTCACCAGACTGTCCTGTCATGAAGTAGTAAGTGTATGAAATATGACCCACTGAAGCATTAGATAACATACAAATCAATGTCTTGAGTGCGATGTCAGCAACCAAGCCTGTGATCACAGTAAATACAGAGAAAAAAACACAACTGTTGGATATTCTCTTTATTTATATTTTTTCTCCTTGTTATCAACATTATCATTATTATAATTAATGCATAGCTTGGACCTGGAAATTATACTCAAGATTTTTTATTATTATTTTATTTTAGCACATGAATAGTTTAATGTGATTTCTGGTTATATATTAAACAAATATTACAAACACAATAAAAAATGAACATAATATCACAGATTCATACCTGATTGTCATATCATGCTATTTAATTTTCCTTAAATAAGCACATTTTGCTTTGAGTGATTTGTGTTGTGAGGAAAAAAACATACAAGGAAAGTAAAAAGTGCCTCGGATCATGATAAAAAAATTGAGTGTAGCTGGAAAATAACGTAAGGAAAAAAGAAACTTGAAGACGTTTGTCAAATTCCTCTCTACTACAAAGAAAATCCCGCTTTCCTACATGAAAACGCGCTGAATCAATGTAAACCGTCTACCATCTGTCGAGTTTTACCGTTGGAGTTTGAATTTTTCTGTCCAATAGCCGTTGAGTTCGAATTTCGCGCCCTCTGCCTCTGTCCTATCAGAAATCACCTCGTGGCGTCTTTCCAGCATAAAGCCGCTGCAGCCTGCAAGTGAAGAATCACTTCATCTGACACAGAGAGAAGAGTCGAACTTCGAGATGGCAAGAACCAAGCAGACCGCCCGTAAATCCACCGGAGGCAAAGCCCCCAGGAAGCAGCTGGCCACCAAGGCAGCCCGTAAGAGCGCCCCGGCCACCGGCGGAGTGAAGAAGCCTCACCGTTACAGGCCCGGCACCGTGGCTCTGAGAGAGATCCGTCGTTACCAGAAATCCACTGAGCTGCTGATCCGCAAGCTTCCGTTCCAGCGTCTGGTGAGGGAGATCGCTCAGGACTTCAAGACCGACCTGCGCTTCCAGAGCTCTGCCGTCATGGCTCTGCAGGAGGCGAGCGAGGCGTACCTGGTGGGTCTGTTCGAGGACACCAACCTGTGCGCCATCCACGCCAAGAGAGTCACCATCATGCCCAAAGACATCCAGCTGGCCCGTCGCATCCGTGGCGAGAGAGCATAAATCACTCTCATTGAACAACTGACAAACCAACGGCTCTTTTAAGAGCCACCTACTTCAATCAGAAGAGTTTGATTCTCGTTATGTTTTTATGTTATTCACCCCAATCGTAATATTGCAGACCCTCTCAGTATGTAGTTGGAGAAAGTCAAACAGTCTCATTAACATTCTTGGTCAATTCATTAATTCATCAATTCCCCCTAGAAAGTCTATCAAGCACCATCCTTAACCCATGATTGTATATCCTGAACATCCCCACCCGAACCAGGAGACAAATTTTAACTTTTACTCAAAGTCATCCAATATGTGTATGTGCAAGGTATCAGCCCAAGTAATGCATCCATCACAATGTCATGAGGCCTCTCACTAATACTTGTATCCCACACTCATTGTGACAGAATAAGGAGACTTGAAGTGGTTCAAATTATTAGACTAATTAGTAGAATAATGCTTTACTTTGTATCAGTATCCAACCTTATCATTGTATCAAAAATATACATTGTATGCCAAAATATCATGCAAAATTAATATAATATTCTTAAAAACTGCCTTTGAATGGGATTTCCTACATGTGAGTAAGGATCTTTTTCCTTCAATTTCTTTCATTAGGCCCAAAGACCCCCTTGCACCCCCAAAGCCAGATGCTGATAACTGAAAGATGGACAAAGGTCTTTGCAAATAAGTTTTCCTTTGATTGTCCACCTGGTGTCACTGTTGTACCATTTTCAAATCAATTCACAAGCGTCTGTATCTCTATCTTGTATGCTTACTGTAATTATCAAACCGTTGTGTAAAGCTTAGAAAATACACACAGATTAAAGGGTCACAGTTGTTGTTTTTTTTCTCCCTTCAGAGATTAATGGCTGGAGAGAGGAAAAAAATCTTTGTCCATTCTCCAGTCAAACCCATCAAAAAGAGTCTAGTTTTAAAAAAATACTTAAGGCAGCTAAGTTCTGGATGTCTCTGTCACACTTCTTACTTGACATATATTTGCAGTAGAAAGCTGTTTATGGGACAACACAACTACAAGACTAAGCAATAACAAGACAGACTATGTGAAGCAGCTACCTCACTTTGGATTCAGTGCTTTATATCTAAGACAAATGCCTGCAACTTATTTGCAGTCAATGTCAGCTGTTCAGTATGTGAAGAAGTGCCTAGCTTCAGTATTAATTTAAATAAAGTTTTTTTTTTTCTTTTTTCAATTTATCTTTCTGTGTGTGATCAAATCTTGAAGGTATAAGGTGAAGGTGAAGATAACAGTGTCTAAAACAATGTGTTTTTTAAATGTTCAATACCAATAAGAAACAACATGAAACACCAACAGACTTGAGAGAGAAGTAATTGGTCATAACAGAAGTGAGAAGAGTCTCTTTGTCCTTCAATGACCCACTAAAAATGTGTGACTGTCTGACTCCTTAACAACAATGGGCCAAGATACTTCGGCAATGAGGAGAAAATCTAGGAAAGCTCTCGTCTGTTCTAATACTGTACAATAATTCAGACATTTATCGATGGTGAAAATAACGGAAAACTAAAGAAAAGAAACAAGATGGGGGGATGGGGCGTCTGATCCAACCACGTGATCCAATGCTTCGTTCCTCTTTCACGTCCGCACACAGACTTCAAATAACGGTGACATAAGAATCTCGGGTCATTCTTCTTCGCTGTTGTACTCGCAGTTGAAAAAGTGATAATGTCTGGTCGCGGAAAGGGAGGGAAAGGACTCGGGAAAGGAGGCGCCAAGCGTCACCGTAAAGTCCTCCGTGATAACATCCAGGGCATCACCAAGCCCGCTATCCGCCGTCTGGCTCGCCGTGGCGGAGTCAAGCGCATCTCCGGTCTCATCTACGAGGAGACCCGCGGGGTGCTCAAGGTTTTCCTGGAGAACGTCATCCGTGACGCCGTCACCTACACCGAGCACGCTAAGAGGAAGACTGTCACAGCCATGGATGTGGTTTACGCTCTCAAGAGACAGGGCCGCACTCTGTACGGCTTCGGAGGCTAAAACCTGACACTGACTCACTGATACTGGACCCAAAGGCTCTTTTAAGAGCCACCCACACACATCTGAAGAGTGATTCCGCTACCTCCAATAACACGTAGTCTTTGAATCTGAATACATACACGCCTGATTACATGTGACATGAAGCAGCTCCCTTTTCGATATGATGTTAATATTGACGGTATTATAGAAAACCTAGGGATATTGGTGTCGAGTGTGTATGCGACGGATACGGTATTGATCCAATATCAAGTAAAGACTGCTCCTGTGTGGCCGATTACTGAAACGTATTCCAACATTGTTTCCACTGAGCAGCAGCGCGTCTGAATTATTGAGAAGAAAAAAAGTCCACTGGTACAGTTCATGAATGTTGTCGATCGATTCTAACGTGGTGACATACATCCATGAGATAAATCTTGTCAGGTGTGTCGACGTATATGACATCTTATGGTGCACAGTTAAGAGGCCTTTAACAATAACACGGTAAGCAGATTCATTAACGTAGGAAGTGGCGAAACATTCGTGTGAGCATTAGTATACGAACGGAAGTGAAAGTGTGTTTCTGTCAGTGCCTCTCTCTCTTTACGTGTATATATAGATACACACATACACACACGCGTGACGACACAACCAATAAGTATGAATTTATGTGCAGTCTATCTTTAGTGTGTTTGATATACTCTCCTAAAAGTTTGGGGGGGAAACTATCACATGAACTGTCTTATACCCTAGTAATGACCTGAGTAACAAGGAGTTAACTCTTTCAGTTTCTGTGGGTGGCTCTTAAAAGAGCCGTTGGGTTGGTAGGTGGAGTCAGACTTCTTATTTCTTTGCGGCCTTCTCGGTTTTCTTGGGCAGGAGAACAGCCTGGATGTTGGGCAGGACACCTCCCTGAGCGATGGTCACTCCTCCCAGCAGTTTGTTCAGCTCCTCGTCGTTACGAACAGCCAGCTGAAGGTGACGAGGGATGATACGGGTCTTCTTGTTGTCACGAGCGGCGTTGCCGGCCAACTCTAGGATCTCAGCGGTCAGGTACTCGAGGACGGCAGCCAGGTAAACTGGAGCTCCGGCGCCGACACGCTGAGCATAGTTTCCCTTCCTTAGGAGCCTGTGAACACGACCCACCGGGAATTGCAGTCCAGCTCGGGATGATCGGCTCTTCGCCTTGGCTCTGCTCTTTCCTCCTTTACCGCGTCCAGACATCTTCAAGAATTTTAGTTCAGTAAATTGAACACAATACTCAGCACAGCGTCGATTGTCTTTATATACAGTGGCCGGGTCCCTCCTTCAGCAACGGAAACACGATCCACCAATCAGAGAGCGTTTCTTCTTCTCTCCATTTACCACGTGCTCAACATTGGGAGTCTGCACCGCCGCCTACTGCACCAGAGTGTTACATCAACATGTACATTGGATTTTTCTTTCCTCAGCTATAACCACAAATAATGTAAATATTAAATTAATGGTTTTAAGGAAGAACTATTAACCCTCCTGTTTTCTTCAGATTTATTCTGCGCTCTGTTCTGACTGCTAATGAAGTTTCATTTTTGTGAAGATGTTTCTGACATAATCATATACATTTACTGTTACTTTTGTGATCTATGTTATGATAGAGCTTATTTACATAAAAGCAAAGCACTAAGGTTATTATCAGAGGTGAATAAACCAATGTATTCTACCCAATCAGGTATTTGCCAAAGTGATAGCAGGACATTGTTTTGAAATCATTTAAATTGCTATAATTGCAGGACAATGATACAAATTTACATAAAACATACATAATTAAATAATTAAAGTCATAAATAGATTTACATGTAAATAGCCAAGCATGAAACCATTCATGTAATTTTTAGAAAATATTCTATGGACAAATAAACTAAAGTTATACCCAAAGAAAGCTCTGGAAATCAGGGCAAATTGACCCAGAGAAACAGGAGAGATAAAGGTTAAGAGAAAAAAAAATCACTCAGACTCTAAGAAAAGAAAAGATATGTCAACAAACAAACAATTAAAGAATATGAGTCCCTCCTCTGTTCTCTGATCCTAATCAGTATCTCC
The DNA here is from genome assembly GCA_008086565.1 of Thalassoma bifasciatum. Taxonomy (NCBI): domain Eukaryota; kingdom Metazoa; phylum Chordata; class Actinopteri; order Labriformes; family Labridae; genus Thalassoma; species Thalassoma bifasciatum. The sequence continues at coordinate 68,406 of RPOG01003227.1, forward strand.
TTTGTTGATCAAATATTCCAAATGAAACTTTACACTTTACACTTATATTTGTTACACTCAACCCAAGTCCAATGTTCCCAGTACCATTACATACATGTCACTTATGAACTCAGTATTGAAGGAAATTTTGATCCTCGTCCACATTTACAGTATGGAAGGAGTTTTTATTTTTTATTCCTGCCAAATAAAAATGAAACCAAATGTATGAGGTTTGTGTACAGGTTGGTACATTTGATGCATGAGAGAAAGATAAGAGGTTTGAACTGGATCAATTATTCATATTTCTGTCTATTAAATCTGCATAATCAATGAGAGTGCAGCCCTTATTTGTGATAAAGGGTGAATTAGACACTCATTAGATGCAGAATAAATTTACATTAAATCCTTGAGAAAAAAAGGACTGAACAAAGGAAATACATCAAAACAAAGTCACTGCAGTTGAAGGCGCAATTAAAGGTTAGTACGTTTTAAATTATAGGTATTTAAATGAGAAAAGGCTTATTTATATATATTAAAAAAAGCTATTAAGAATTAATTGCAGTTATTCATGAATATTCAAATTTACTGTTTATAACAAAGCAGGGCAAAAATTAAAGCACATGATTATTTTC
>RPOG01003228.1:0-17793 GCA_008086565.1 Thalassoma bifasciatum
AGCTGTGAATTTACCTGGTTCAGTTTTTGGTTGTTTTGCAGAACATGACTCCACGTTTGAGTGTCCTCTGTCCTACTTTTACAGCTCTGCTTTGAGTCTCACTCCTGTGTGAGTGTGATGGAAACTTCTAAGTTAGGCACATTCCTGTTGTGACCTGCTCATACCTCGGCCTAAAGTTCAAAGGTTAAGAGCTGAACCCGGGCGGGAGCAGAGAGGAGTTCAACCAGTTTACCTGCTTCAGGACGACGTTGTTCATGATGATCATGGGGGAGAGGTTTGAGTAGGAGCCTCCGACCACAGTGAGCTGTGAAGGCTGAGGACCTGAGCCAGACTTCTGTGGTCCGTGTGGTGCGGTGGGGCGGGGTGAATCCTCCGAGTCTGTGGTGTCCATGGTGCTGGTGTGCTCCGAGCTCGCGTCTGAAGATCACAGAGAAGAGTGTGAGCGGAGGTTAAACTCTGGAGAATTCTCTATCACACCTGCACATAAACCCGCTGTAAGACGACGTCTCACCTGAGAACCCAGAGTCTCTCTCTGAATCGGTCCGGGAGCCTCCAGACTTCATGATGCGAGGTCTGTTTGCCGCCCGAGAGTGACTCTCAGCCTTCCTCTTTGTGCTCATCTTCTCTCCTTCTCAACAGGTAGCCGCTCTGGCTCTTCAAGCTTTCACTGCAACTACATGAACACACAGTATCAAAGACTAGGAACACTGAGCGGCATAGACAATAACTCGCCTACGCTTTATAAGCTTTATCGACCAGAGTAAGGTGACCATACATTTATTCAAACACTCCTTTTCTGTTTGAAGTGGATTTTTCTATAATGTAAACATAAATAATGTACAGCAGCCCATTTGAAAAATATAAAAGTGAAAAACTGGCTTTGTTGATGTATTTTGCCCACATAAAGTCAAATATTTGAGATAAAATGTCAAAATCTTGAGATCAGTTGAAAGTTTGACTTTCTTATCTCAAGATATTGACTCCCTATCTCAAACTTTTGGCTTTTTTCTCATAATGTTGACATTTTATATCAAATTTTTGACTTTTTTTTCCCCAAATTTCAGCTTTTTAATCTCATTACTTTGACTTTCTATCTAAAAAGTTTTACTTTTCATCTTAAAATTTTGACTTATTCCAAAATTTAAACTTTTTTCATGTCAAAATTTTAACTTTTCACCTCAAAGTTCAGACCCTATTTACCTCAAAACATTGACTTTTTGTCTTAAAAGGACGAAAACTTCAAGCAAGAAGTCAGAGCATGTTTTCCCAGCATGCTTACACTGCAAAAAGCCAGCCTTCAAAAACAAGAAAAATGTCCAAAAAAAATCAGGATAATTTGCTCAAACTAAGACAAATTATCTGAAAATAGATTTTAAAAAATTAGCATGTCAAGACTTCCCAAAACAAGGAAAAAATATGAAATTAAAATAAAATACGTGTATCCTCTCGAATAACTCGTAATTTTTTAAAATTTATCAGGAAATTGGAAAAATATTCTTATATTGAGTAAATTTTAGTGCCATCATATTGAAACAGTGATACATGGGAAAAAACATTTTAAAAATAAGTTAAGAAAATTAATATAAGATGTTTTTTTTTTCTCATAATATGCAAAAAATCTGCCAATGGAGGAAGTGAAAAATCTCTTGGAAAGGTAGATTTAGGCTTTACTAGATAAGAAAGACCTTAATAAATAGCTTAAACCCCCCATATTGTCTTCTATTGTGAAGTTTTTTGTCTCAATAAGCTTATAATGAGCTGCAGAATTATATGAAGACTTGTTTTCTTAATTTATTCCTTGACACATGATGATTTATCTTTAGCAATTAACTCAGCAGCTTCACAAAAAGACAACAAGAATCTAGAAACAAGTTCTACTATCTGACAGAAATGTTTCCCTTTAGGTAGCTGTGTCTTATATTGAGTGTGATGAGTTATTTTGATAAGAAATTAGAAGAATTTACTTGGTAAGATACTGAGTTTTTGCAGTGCAACATCCTGACAGATGCATCAAAATAATGGCTGTGGCTCAGTGCAGAGCTATTTAAAACTATCAATGGTTTGTAGAGCAAGCTCAGAAAAACACTGAGATTTTGAGGAATATTATAAAATCTTCCAAAACATAACTTAACGACTAAAAAAGGGGAAAAGAGGAGGTTTTGTCTTTGTTTACAAGAGAATAGATGGCGATGGTTTTCAAAGTTGTCACACAAAAGAAGCTTCACGTTTACATTCAAGAGAGAAAATAGTCACCGAGAGAGCTGTTTTAGTCCTTAAAAGTCACAAAAGCTCATAAAAAATGGGTTTTCAGAAAGGTAGTAAATGTTAGAAACAGAAAACTAAGCCAGTAGAAATCAGACCTGTTAGGTTAGCACTGTGTAATAATAGTAACGAAGTTAGCTTTCCGTAACTTACTAAATAAAACACAATACGCTTTAAAAACCAGAGAGAATAATGTAAATACTTTTTCCTTGTAGGTGTTCCAACGATGTAGTCTTCAAATGTGGAGGTTTAGAAGCCAGGTCGAAGTGTTTGTTGTCGTCTCTTCTTCCTTGGTGTGGCCGTTGGTTTGGTCGGTTGTGCAGCCGTTGGTCGAGCTGCTGCTACGCGGACAAGAACTCGGTGTTCCACGGTACAATACACGAGACACTCCGCCCCTCCCCTGTTCTCTCGGTCACATGCTGAGCACGGTGGCAACAACCCTCCATGAGAGCACAAAAACGGTCCAAAACGGGCTCAAAAACCGAGTAACAGCTTTTTTAAAAACACTATTTTCACTCATTAACCGTTTTTTGCTCTTTAACGGTTTCCATGGAAGCCACAGAAAAACCGTTGATAAAGACACCCCGCCATAAAAGGACATTAGGGGCGTGGTTTTCTCTGGAGTAGCGGACACGTCACACTCAGCACGTAGCAACGGCGTGTCACATGGTGTGTTCTCTCGCTTCTGATTGGGCGGTGAAGCCAGCAGCTGAAAAACGTGACAGAAGCCAAATGTGTGGCAAGTTGAGGACATTGTGTTCATCATGCAGTTTGGAGGTGTAGACTACACTACAGTACAGTGCAGTGCAGGCATCTCAAATGTTCTGTCGGGTAAGCCCGTGACGAGAGGTTTGAGCGTAATGTTCTTGTGTGTTACATAAGAGGCTGGCCCACAGCTAACTTAGGCAGAGTGAGTCTCCTCTGCAGCATGTTTTAATAAGTAAACAAACCACTTCTATTAGAACAAAACGTTCTCACGTGGAGACTATTGCACTTAACAGCAATTGTCTCACTATTAAAGTTCATTCACACACTGCAACAGATATTACTGGAGATGATGATGCAAGGTCCAAGTTCACTTTCACATGGTTTCAGTCAAGATAATAATAATACTGAGGTAAAATAGCATCACCATTACAATCAGGATGTTGACCATTTGACCAGAAGTTAGAAGCATCCTGAAGATCTGACTTAGGCCAAAAATATAAATATAATATAATTGTATATTACATTGTGTTTTATATTAAACTGGACCTATATCATAACTGGTACTAAATGGTAAGTAAAAGTAACCTATGTTCATCAAAGCATGTCATTTCCAACATTGATGAACATGACATTGTTTTGTGGAAATGACAGCGCAACATGTTTTCCAGACAATTCATAATTATAACACAGCTACACTGATAATATCAGGGAGTTTTGAGAATTAAGCAGCAATGTTTCACTAAAATGGTTTAAAAGTATTTAGTATGTGTGTATTTTCATTAGATCCACTACCAGTTAATGTTTCTACACATTGGTGAAGTAGAAGCAGTCAATATATTCCTTAAATTATGTTTGATTTTCAACAAAAAATAAATTAGAACCAAATTTGACTGTAGTTGGAGAATCACCCATGTGTAAAAGTACCTTGTTATTATGCATTCAGTACTAAGGATGGGTACCGAATTTGGTACTAGTCGGATTCTGTCAGTAATATTGAGTTCTGATTCACATAAAATCAAACAGTTCCATGTTTTGGTACCTAAACACTTCCTTGTGACTGTGAGGGAGTGTAAGAGTGGGTGATTTTCCATGCTTTAGATAAAGCTGGGTTTAAACTTGTACATTATTCAGAAAAAACACTGTGTAGTTGTTGATTTATTAAGTTGTAGTTAATCCTACATAGGAGTTTTTATATTGAAAAAATTGTGATACAACAGGAATGTTACTGTAAAAACAGCTGAACCTTATTTTGAGAAGTAAAATCAAAACAATATTGAGGAATAAATATGTTAAACTGAACTATTTTGAGATTTTATGATTAAAAAATCAACAGTTGTAACCAAATAAACGCATGCAGAAGCATCAAAACTGTTACTGTTGGGTACTGATACCAATTCCCATGTATTTGTATTTTATTGTTCTGTTTTTATCCTTTGTACAGCATCCTCGGGTGTCCTTAAAGGCACATTATCATTAATATTACTAAAATGTGAAAGGTACACATCTCTATTCAATACTTAACTATTCAAATAATAAACAGGTTCATTTGTGAGGTACAGTGAGTCAGGTTTCCCTGCTACTGCCGTTTATAATCACTCCATGTGAACTGAAATCAATACCAATATCAACACTGTCTGTCAATTGTATAACAATCAAGCATAGAAGCTTCTCAGATTGGTATTTTTATTTCAAGCTAAATGGGATGACAAAAGTGATGGACCTCCTGAAGTACCTCCACAGACCCCCCAGGTGCAGCAGACCCCCTGTTGAAGACCTTTAAATCACACCTGAACAGAGCCCTGCTTCTGTAATAAATCAACTGTGGGTCATTTCAGGTCAGTCTCTTATTAAAAAGCCATCCTGAAGCTTTGACAGCACTGCTTTCAGGAATACTACGCACAGATTATTTACTGATAAATCCATCTACACCAGTATCATCTGACGTGTCTCTGGAGGGATGTGAGTGTAATACCACTACGGGGATAAGAGCATTAACCCTGGACATAAGAAGCCCACTGTGTCCTCGAATGACACTCACTCAAATGGACCAGCAATAACAAACGGTTCCTTTTTTTATACGTTTTTATTTCACACACTTAAATCAAAGAACGTGAAGTGACTGAGAAGTTGGCAGCGTCTCTGTGAGTGTTTTCTGAACGATCAGACAGGTAATCGGGGAACACCTGAGGCTAGACCGAGGCCTTAATCCTTCCTGTGGCGTCTGATGAGCTCACAGCATTCACCTATTATCTCTATACCTGTTTTAATCCGTCTGCGTCTGCCATGAAACCCTCATACAGCATCAACAATTATAAAAGCCAGGGCTGGGCAATTGATTGGAAATAAGATTAAATCACAACAACACCTGCAGAAATATTCTCATCGCTGACAGTGCAGTATTTCTTCAACCTCAAATGTGTCAGAATACAAGATTTTTTTTTTTTTGCAGATGATTTCTGCTCCAAACCAGTGTTACTCAACCAAAGAGAAAAAATGTTGAAACTAACTTTGCAAGAGAAACAATCTAAGTGGTTGAAAGTGGAAAAACAGCAAGAAGTAGTACTAAAGAGAAGTCTTAAGGTGGCAAAAATGGTGAAAAAAAACAGCAAAATTGGTTAAAATAAACTTGAAAATGGTCAGAAAGTTGCAAAACCTTTTAGAGGCCTGATATTTGTGTTTAAAATATCCTTTTTTTATTGATCTCATGTAATGTACTTATTTTCTGAGAGACTGAATTCTGGGTTTTCATCATCTGTAGGTTATATTTTTTTTTACTATAGTCCTTCTTCTCTCCTTTATGTTTGTGTTTCCTTATTCAGTTGATATCAACACATAAAATGGGAAACCTAATAATAATCCCACAATAAATCAAGATCCCAATAAAGGGAAAAATAATTGCAATTAGATTATTTCTGCAAATAATAAAACCATGTTTGTCGTTAATGTTTGTCCATTAATGCAGCAGTTATTTGTCAGCACTGTATGAGTGAAGGGAAAAAAATGATGAAACATGAAAAGTACAAGTTAAAAAATGTCTCTTATCTCCTTAATTTTTTTTCTCTGATGTGGATCAATGAAGATTTATCTTGGTTTGAGGGAACTGGCACCTGAAACAAAACAAAAAGAAATGAGAATGTTTCCATCCACTCATTGATTACAAGGTTTTTCTCAGTTTTAATAACTGGTGACTGAATTTCAAATGTCCTGATTTAGTGTTAATGAGCATCATTATTAACAAGTTCCCACTGCAGTTCACTGGTTTTATTGTTGGATCTGCTTTTCAATCAATAAAAGAATTGGGGTTATTTAGCCAAAGGAAGAAAAAACATATTAAAAATACACAAAGCTTCTCAGATACCAAATTGTGGAAACTGGTTATTGAAAAGAAGGATTGAAATAAAAGTTTAGGGGGAAAACTCAGGATTTCATGATAAGGAAGTCAAAATTTGAGGTAAAAAGTTGAAATATTGACATAAAAATGTCAAGTTTGTGAAATAAAAAGTGAAAATTTTGAGGTAAAATCCAAATTTTAGGACAAAAAGTTGAAAATTTGAGATAGAAATGGATTTGTGAGATAAATTGAAATTGTAGCGCAAGTTAAATTTTTTAAAAAGTCCACATTTTGGGAAAAAAGTAAAAATTATAAGTCTAAAATAAAAATTTAGAGATAAATCTCAAAATGTTAAGATAATGAAATCAAAATTGGAGGTAAAAATTGAAATATTGAGATGAAAAGTCAAGTTTGTGAAATAAAAAGTGAAAATTTGAGGTAAAATCCAAATTTTTAGACAAAAAGTTGAAAAATTTGAGATAAAAAATGGGATCCTGAGATAAGTTAAAATGATTAATACAACAAAATCTTGTGATACAATGTCAAGCTTTTAAGAAAAAAACAACTTTTGAAAAAAAAGTTTAAATTTTGTGATAAATTGTCAAAATTTTGTCTTTTAACCTCACAAATTTGACTTTTTATCTCAAAATTTTTACCTAAAATGGGGAAATAATCTCAACATTGCCAGTTTTTCTTGAATATGTTTTACTGGCGGAAACAGACTTCTGTAATGTTATTTGATTTCATCACCAAAAGTAATATTTATTTTAATTATGTCATCTGTGTGAGTCCAATAATAATATCTAACTTTTATGGAGGATGACTTTATTTGTGTTTGACGTGACTGATTTTCCTGCTACAGACAAAAAACATGATTTTAAAACTTGTGAACGAATGAATCTGATGCAGATTCTTCCTGTTCTCCACATGAACTCCTTATGAGAGTTATTTTCCTGAGATGTGAACGTCTTTTTCCCAGACTAAACCTTCACACGCAGACCTTGGTGGATCTATCAGCAGCCTTGGATTATTGAGCTAAAAATTCTCTGTGGCCTCAAACTGAACCACGAGTTCCTGAGTTTCAGGAAGAGAAACGCAGCAGACGATATAAACGCAGATATGGTTTAATCTCATCTGTCCTTGACGCAGTGATGGATGCAGCTCTAAAGCTCCAAACATTCGGAAACAGTGTGTGTGTGTGCGTTTTCTGTGGTTGGGATCCATGTCTTACTTGCCGCAGCCGTTTGCCACCTTCTTGTGTTTCCTCCCTCGAGTTCTGTTCTTTGGAGACTCACCGCTGAAGAAGAGGAGCAAAGTCAGATAAAAGTATTGATCTTTTTGTTATTAATCAATGAGATGAACTGACCTGTTATTGTCTGGAAGCTCCTGACGGACTCTAGGAGCGGAAAACAACAAGAGCGATCAGCTTTTAACTGCAGTACAGGGTTATTGACCTGCATTTGATATATTTTTATCACCTGCATGCACACGCTTCATGCTCCACAAATGTGAGAAACACGCGGTGCATCGAGACCTTCGGATGGAGCCTCATCACCTGGAAAACAAATAAACGAGGAAACTTAAGGAACATATGACCCCAGCTCCAGTGAAGTTTGGACGTTATGAAAAACCTAAATAAAAACAAACAATTCACTCATTTTGAAGTTGATGCCTGCTGTTGTAAGTTCCTAAAAAGCTGGGACAGGTTCCTGTTTCTGACTGTTATGTCACTTTTTCCTTTGACAACGCTCAATAATCGTTTGTGAACTGAGAACACGAATTGTTCAAGCTTTGGAGCTGGAATGCTTTCACATTCTTGTTGATGGTCAGGATCACCATGGTTGAATATTGAGTTTCATAATGTTCCGCACATTTTCAATGGGAGACAGGTCTGGACAGCAGGCAGGTCAGTCTCGTAGCTGCACTCTTCTACTACGGAGCCACGCTGTTGTAACAGGAGCAGAATGTGTCTTGGTTTCATTGTCTTGCTGAAATAATCAGGTTCGTCCCTGAAAAAGACAAAGTGTCTTGGATGGCAGCAGATGTTGCTCCAAAACCTGTTTGTACCTTTCAGCATTAATGCTGCCTTCACAGATACTGGGACAGTTACCCATGATGCACTGGGCACTAACACACCCCCATACCATCACAGATGCTGCTTTTGAACTTTGCTCTGAGAACAATCCTGATTGTCCTTTTCCTCATGTCCATGATTTCCAAAAGGAGTTTAAATGTGGACTCGTCAGACCACAGCAGACTTTTCCACTTTGCCTCAGTCCATCTCAGATGAGCTCGGGCCCAGAGAAGCCGGCGCCGGCGGCGTTTGTGTGTGTTGTTGATGTGTGACTTTGTCTTTGCATGGTAGAGTTTGAACTGTCACTTGTAGATGTAGTGATGAACTGTGTTAACTGACAATGGTTTTCTGAAGTGTTCCTGAGCCCACGTGCTAATATCCTTTACACAATGATGTGGGTTTTTAATGCAGCGCCGCCTGAGGGGTCAAAGGTCACGGCCATTCAATGTTGGTTTTGGGCCTTGCTGCTTACGTGCAGAGATTTCTCCAGATTCTCTGAATCTTTTGATGATATTATGGTCTGTAGATGATNAATGAGATGAACTGACCTGTTATTGTCTGGAAGCTCCTGACGGACTCTAGGAGCGGAAAACAACAAGAGCGATCAGCTTTTAACTGCAGTACAGGGTTATTGACCTGCATTTGATATATTTTTATCACCTGCATGCACACGCTTCATGCTCCACAAATGTGAGAAACACGCGGTGCATCGAGACCTTCGGATGGAGCCTCATCACCTGGAAAACAAATAAACGAGGAAACTTAAGGAACATATGACCCCAGCTCCAGTGAAGTTTGGACGTTATGAAAAACCTAAATAAAAAGAAACAATTCACTCATTTTGAAGTTGATGCCTGCTGTTGTAAGTTCCTAAAAAGCTGGGACAGGTTCATGTTTCTGACTGTTATGTCACTTCTTCCTTTGACAACGCTCAATAATCGTTTGTGAACTGAGAACACGAATTGTTCAAGCTTTAGAGCTGGAATGCTTTCACATTCTTGTTGATGGTCAGGATCACCATGGTTGAATATTGAGCTTCATAATGTTCCACACATTTTCAATAGGAGACAGGTCTGAACTGCAGGCAGATCAGTCTAGTAGCTGCACTCTTCTACTACAGAGCCACGCTGTTGTAACAGGAGCAGAATGTGTCTTGGTTTCATTGTCTTGCTGAAATAATCAGGGACGTCCCTGAAAAAGACAAAGTGTCTTGGATGGCAGCAGATGTTGCTCCAAAACCTGTTTGTACCTTTCAGCATTAATGCTGCCTTCACAGATACTGGGGCAGTTACCCATGATGCCATGGGCACTAACACACCCCCATACCATCACAGATGCTGCTTTTGAACTTTGCTCTGAGAACAATCCGGATTGTCCTTTTCCTCTTTGGCCCGGAGGACACCACGTCCATGATTTCCAACAAGAGTTCTGCAGCGTTTGTGTGTGTTGTTGATGTCTGACTTTGTCTTTGCATGGTAGAGTTTGAACTGTCACTTGTAGATGTAGTGATGAACTGTGTTAACTGACAATGGTTTTCTGAAGTCTTCCTGAGCCCACGTGCTAATATCCTTTACACAATGATGTGGGGTTTTAATGCAGCGCCGCCTGAGGGGTCAAAGGTCACGGCTATTCAATGTTGGTTTTGGGCCTTGCTGCTTACGTGCAGAGATTTCTCCAGATTCTCTGAATCTTTTGATGATATTATGGTCTGTAGATGATGAAATCCATCAATTCCTGCAGTTGGACAAAGTTGAGAAACATTGTTCTTAAACTGTTGGACTATTTGCTCATGCAGTTGTTGACAAAGTGGTGAACCTGGCTCCATCTTTGCTCCTTTTATACGCAATCATGACTCTCACCTGTTTAAATCAACCTGTTCACCTGTGGAATGATCCAAACAGCTGTTTTTTCAGCATCAGCAACTTTATCAGACTTTTGTTGAACCTGTCCCAGCTTTTTAGCTACCTTTTAGCTCTTTTCATTGTATTCTGTTGTTAGTTCCTTGTATGTTTTACCTCCAGAGTGACGTTGCGCTCCGCTGTAGCCTGACACTCCAGGTTTTCGTCCCCGCAGCAACCGGAGCATCGCCAGAGTGAGACACAAGCCGGCATGTAGATGTGCTCCACCTCCCATGGATACTCCTGCTCCACATCCACCAACTGCTCCATGGGTCGACACATGCTCCTCGCCAACACCTCCTGGAGCGGCACCACTGCAGGTTTCACAAAGATCAATTATTGAACCTTTAGCTCGAGGCAGACGCTCTAATTCAGTCAGATACAATCAAATGGAGCTGTTACCTCTGGAGGCGTGTTCTTCTGGAGAGTGTAAAACCTGGAAAAATATGTAAAAATAAAATATATTCACATATAAATATTCATATAAGGAAATCAATAAAATCTTATCAATACCCATCCTTAATTAAATACAAGATTAATGAACTGTGAGTAATTTGCAGAGAGGCTACAACAGACATGCTCTGACCTTAATGTGTCTGCAAACAAATTTATTCCACATTAAAAGACAAGATCTGCAGAGAAGCCCATTTCTGACGGTTAAAACAATTAAAATGAAAATGTAACTTAATTTTTTGCCCATATTAAGTAAGAAATTTGAGAAAAAAAGTCGAATCTTTTAGGTAAAATGCCAAGTTTGGCGATGCAGTCAAAATGGTGGGATAAAAATGTCAAAACTTTAAGAAAAAACATTAAAATTATATTAATTTATAATATTATAATATTTTGAAGTTTTCCTTCATTTCATTTCAAATGATAAAGAGTGTGAATAATGATTAAAAAAATGAGATTTTGAGTCTAAAAAAGTGGAAATCGTGATATTGAAGTCAAAATAGTGAGATAAAAACTTGAAATTAAAATAAAGAAAGCCAAAATATTGAAACAAAGTCAAAATTAAAACGTAAAAATACAAAAAATATCGAGTGAAAAAGGCAATATTATGAGATAAACAATCAAAATATTGAGATGAAAAGCCAAAATTAGACAAAAATATTTTTAAAAAATAAGATTATTATGTCAAAATTATGACAAAAAAGGTGTATTTTAAGATTTAATGTTGAAACTTTGAGATAAAATGTGAAATTATGGGACTTAAAGCTGAATCATGTTATAAAAAGTCAATTATAAGATATTAAGTTAAAAAATTTTAAGATAAAAAGTCAAAATTTTGAGACCAAAAAATTGATCTTATTGTATTTAATCAGTTTTACTACTGTTTTTTAAACCCTGAAACTTTATTCTATATTTTTAAAACTGAAAAAGTCTGTATTTAAACCGAGAATTATAGTTTTAAAGTTGTAATGTACACCCTTTTTTTCCTTTTTTACAAACAGTCTCTGAGTGAATGTATCTAGAGTGATATTTACTACCTAATTTAAAGAAAGAGGTTGAGGTTTTTGAAATGTCATTTGAGATTTAATCATCTTAACTCACTTTTGTAGGGGGTGAAATTATGTTTGTGTGACCAAAAAACTGAGACAGGTGAGAGATGAGATGTGTCTTAAAGAGTTGCAGAGCGCCCTCTAGTGGCAGAGATGAAAACTACAAACATAAACATCCAGTAAAAACAATGATGCAGCATGATGCACCACTGTGCCGCTGTCTGTGAATCAGCAAAAAGCAGTAAAGTGAGCCCGCCACCAAAATGAAACACACTCCATTTCTCAATTTGTTGAAACTCAAGAAGGTTTGTATTAAAAGCAGCAAAAGCTCTGAAAGAATAACAACAGAGAATAGAATAGCTGCGTTTGACTCGTGGGAGTTTTGCAGACAATAAACACAGAGGAAACAAAGAAAGTGCAGAAAAGTGTCATGACACAGCTGGATTTTTTTTATTTCTCACAGCTCAGCGTCTAAACTCGGGATGGAAACATTACCCAGATCTGAAAACCTATTTGAGCAGATCGACAAAGTGTGAAGTTGATCTTGGCTCTTTCCTTCTTTTGAATATCAACAATCTGTTTCTGACTCCATCACCTCACTCTGTGAAGGCTGATGGGAAAATTTAAAAACGTCCAACACACAGGACAATGCTTCTGGGACTGTGAAAGTTTAAAAATGAGTTTGTGTTTTTACAATCATAGAAGAAAATGACTTTTAGTGACTGTAAAGAGCACAGAGAAGGGCTAAGAAATCCTGTTATTGAGGAAAATAAGCTTCTTTCCTTTGTATTCAATTAAGAAAAAGCTTAAAACAACTTGATGCTGAATGGTTCTAATATCAAAACATTAATTTTAAGCATTTTTCAGTCAAGTCTCTCAAGTGCAGTGGGTCAACACTCGTCTAAAAAATGAAATTTAGATTTAAATTCTGACTTAAAGACATGCTAAATTAAATATCTTGTTTTAATGTTTTTTTTTAAACTTATTCTTAGCATTTTAAACTATGTTAGATCTCAAAAAAGCATGAATGTTTCAATTTTGTCTTAATTAGTCTGAGAATCCTAAAATGAGTGAATAACTGTTAAAACAAGTTACTTTAGTTTTGTCCCATGTAATTTCATAAACATTAAAACTTGTGTCAAGATTTAGCTCCACCTCAAGTTGCTTGATTTAAGAATAACACAAAAAAATCATCTTTTAAGACACAGTTTATTGAGCAAACAGCTCAGAATTTTACAAACCCATGCTCAAAAATCAAGAATTATCTTAATCATTCTTCTCTAATTCTAAGTAGTTTTGACTTAAAAAAGTGATATTTTTCATTCCATTTGCTAAAATTAAGAATATAAGAAGCATGAAATTAGATTCTGTTACTCATATTCAGTATATTTCACTTAAAATTCTTCTTCAGGAAGTTTGTTTTCAAGTATTTTATTCTAAAAATGAGCATTTTCTTCTTGTTTTAAGATCTGAGAATACTTATCAAGGTATCTTGTTTTTTAGATTTATCAGTCTTATTTCAGCATTTCTAGTCAAAGGAAATGATCTTGCTGCATGGACAAATAATTTCACGAGTTTTAAGATATTTTTCCATCACAATTTAGTATTTTTATCTAACATTCAGACTCCCTTTTTCGCAGTGCAATTCATCGTGAATTAGATTAATCACAATATAACTTCAACATTATCAGAATATCAGATAATATCATTTTTACAGTGGATGTTTTATGTTCTACTCAAGTGTTACTCTAACTCTGCCCAACTAAAGAGACAAATTGTTGAAAACTACATTTGCAAGAGCAACAATCCAAGTAGTGAAAAGTGACAAAACAGCAACAAGTAGCAATAAAAATCAGTTTAAATTGGCAAAAAAGGTCAAAAACTAATAAGAACTGGCAAGACAATTGGGAGAATACTTGGAAAATAGTCAGAAAGGGAACAAAAATGGTACAAATGTTGCAAAAAAGGAGTGAAAAGTTACTAAAACAAGGCAAAATAGTGTTAGTGAGAAGCAGATATATTTATATAAGCAACAAAAAAGTGACATATTTCCTAGTCAAAATGATGTTGTAGAAATATGAAATGACAAATGTGGATAGGCAGAATGTATTTGCAAATATCTGAAACCTAAATTGCATATCCAGACTAGTTTTAGAATATTGAAATTGCTTATTATATGTGACTATTTTTTTACTTATATTTTTTCATAGAGATGTCAGGCTTCTAAAAAGTTTCACTTCCGTCCGACTTTTCTTAAAATTACTCGGTATTCTGACACATTTGAGAGTCATGAAATATTGCACTGTCAGTGATTGGAATATTGCAACAGGACATGTTGCAATATAAAAGTTGCAATAGTCGTACGTGCAATGTTCTCGTCGCTCTGTGATTGATACAAGTGTGAGAGTCAACTTTGATTTTTTAAAAATGTGGATTCCTCTTTATTATGATCCACAGTAACTTCGCCAAGTTTCCATTTTGATTTTTTTATATAAGGAAAATGACTCTTCATCTCAAAAAATTGACTTTTAAGCACAAAATTTTGACTGTTCAGGTTTGAATTTTGGCCTTAATGACTCTAAAATTCAACTTTTGTCTTGAAATTTTGACAATTTAATCTCAGAAATTGAACTGTAACAGCTCAAAATTGCCTTTTTATTCAACCAGATTTTAGCTGAAAGTTTTGACTCCTTACCTTAAAGTTTCAACTAATTGACATCAGAATTTTGACTAAAACACATTATTATTTTGACTTCATCTATGATTAAATATTTTCTGTCTTAATCGAATGACTTTTGGTTCCATTTTTTTAATTTTTTAATCTCATAACTGACTTTAAAGCTAAAAATTTTGACACTAAACTTCAGCTTCACCTGAAAACAGACTGAAGCTGCAGAAGTGAACATATGGACCTGAAAAACAGCAGAATGTGTGTAAATGCAGCCAGACAGTAAAGATATGACGTCAGGGGAATGAAACAGATGTGACTCCTGTTTGCTGCGCGTGAGGGTCTGATAGGAAACTTATATTTAACTTAAAGTTGGTGTTTGAATCACATCTCAGAGCATGCACTATATCAGACTGCAAACAACATTTCAGTTAAATTAAACTTCGAATGAATACATTTAAAAGTCCCATTTATAAAAGTGAATATGTTTTTTATTAAAAAGTGTAGTCTTACCTGAGCAGGTAAACAGAAGAACTGTTTCCGCTGAAACAGAAGAACCAATAAAAAACGCAGGAGGACGCGGAGACTTTCCATGTTGAAGTGAAGAAGAGTTTCCTCCTCAGTCTCTGCTCAGACTTTGGTCCAAACTGAAAACAGCTGTTTCCTCGCGATTCACGGCGTCTGATGTGCGCGAGCTGTGATGGAGAGCGCGCGCGCCAACCCTCCAATAGAAAAAGTGATGATCGAATAAGTGACCAAACATCTACTATTTCCCCTTTTTTGGCGGTAAATATTGTCCAGGGGAATTTAAAAAAAAAAAAACTAAAATGTCAAGATTGGCTTTGAATGCGCTTTCAGGTAGAAAATGCGCTTCAACAAAAAAATTGCAAAAAAAAAAAAAAAAAAAAAAAGTTTAACACCCTTTACCTCTTGGTCGTCACCGGTGTTGAGTTTGTTTTTTTTTTGCCTAAAAAAATGTGAGAAAAAAGTCAAAATTCTGCAATAAATAGTTAAAAAATTTGAGGTAAAAAAAATAAAAAAGTATGAGAAAAAAGTCAAATAAGATGAAAGTCAAAATTATGAGATGAAATAGTCGAAATTTTGTGATTGAAAGTAGAAACTTTGGGATATAAAGGTACGAATTCTAAAACCAAATAATCAAAATTTTGAGCTTAAAATTAATTCTTTTGAGATTTTTTTTCTTTTGTTCGGAAAATACAGTCAAACTTCATGTACTGTCATCAAAATTCTGATAGTCAAAAGTCGAAATGTTAAGGTTTTATGTTGGAAATTTTGAGCTTAAGACTTGACTTTAGATAATAAAATACAATTTTTGAGATATTACAGTCAAAATCTGGGATAAAATAGTCCGAATTTTGAGACAAAAAGTCAAAATTTTGGGATATAAAGGTCAAAAATTGAAAACTATATGGTAAAAAATTTTGAGATGAAAGTCATTGTTTTGAGATAGCTTTTTTCCCAGATAAATAAGTCAAAATTTATATTGATAGTCGACATTTTAAGGTAAAAAGTCAGAAATTTTGAGCTACAGTCTGGATTTGTGACAAAAAAAGTCAAAATTTTCAGACAAAGTTTCAATTTTGAGATTTTTAAGGCAAAAATTTTGCAATGAAAAGTTGAAATTTTGAGCCGAAAAGTCAGTTATAAAATACAAAGTCAATTTTTTAGATTAAAAGTCAAACTTTTGAGATTAATGTTCAAATTTTGACTTTTTATCCCCAAATTTTGACTTAATAAAAAAGAAAAACAAGAAATCTTAAATGAGAGAACAAATGGGATAATAAAAGATTATTTGTAAGTTTTCTGGCATCCCCAAGTGGCCAAAAAAGTTACTACAACTTAAACAGTCCCTCACTGTAGTTTCCATGAACTGGCTTTGTCCGAGAGTTTCAAATGCATGTGTTGACTTTTATTGACTGATTGAGCTCAGATACACTATTAACGTTTTTTGCATTTCATAAATATGAAGATTTATTTCCTCTACAAAGATCTCTCATCAGTTTTGTTGTGGAACCTTGAATCCAGAATAAAAAAAATGAGCTCAGTCTCCTTTATAAATGTCCATCGACCTCAAAAGTCTGGTATCACCCATGTTGTTTTTAATTCATAATTTAAGTCGTGTATGAGTTGGCACAAACACGCTCCTCTGACACAGCTCACACCGAGTCCACATTCATCTTTGTTATCTTCTCCACTGAGGCTGTTTTTCTCAACACACCAGACAAATTACCCCGTAAATCACAGCGGCCGTGAAAACCCATCTGAGCCCTGCTAATAAATGGGGGGGGGGTGTCAGTCAAACTCTGCAGAACCAGCACCATGAATCTCAATGTGGCTCCCATCACTGCGCCTGTTAGTTTTAATGGAGACGAGATGAGGGACCAGGATCCTCAGTAAATTCAATCCACGAAACAAGAGGAAGACAGATGCTGTGAGAGAGGAAGATAAATTTCAGATGTCAGGCCTCGAAAAGGTTTCACTTCTGTCCGACTTTTCGTAAAATTACTTGGTATTCTGACACATTTGAGAGTCATGAAATATTGCACTGTCAGTAATTGGAATATTGCAACAGGACATGTTGATAAAACGATCGTATCAGACGCTTATACCAGAAATGTGTTAAAGGGGTAGAAACAGGCCTGAATCATATACAAAAGAGACGCCGGCTCACTTTAGCCACACTGATGTGAAAAACCCTGACTCTGTTGGGTTTTTGGAACCACAAAACAACAATATTTCAAAGTTTTAAGGGCAAAAACTTAGGGAACTATATCCATATTTGGCCCCGAGCAGCTCTGTAACACCCTACAGCAAAAAGAAAAGATATTTATTGTTTTATAGGAGACAGGTCTGGACTGCAGGCAGGTCAGTCTAGTAGCTGCACTCTTCTACTACGGAGCCACGCTGTTGTAACAGGAGAGAATGTGTCTTGCTTTTATTGTCTTGCTGAAATAATCAGGGACGTCCCATTGACTGTATTTAGAATGGACAGCGTGCTTCCGCCTGTCACTGTTCTACGTTTTTGAAGCCAAAAAACCCCGTTTCTCAAGCCGCCATTGTGCAGCCAGAGTCTGCGCAGTAGAGAATTTCTGGTGGAGCCAAGTAAAAAAGAGAAATAAAAATATTTATTTCTTCTTCTTCAGAAGGTTTAGTCTCCTTTTGGCTCTTTCCTGAAGTTTCTTATATCCCCGATAAAAACTACTCACGAACGGCAGCTGTCAACTATCGTAAAACGAAACTTATATCGCGGTTTTTAACGTCCAATAACTAATGAGAAACTAACTTCTCAGAAAAAAAACACCTGAACACCATGCAGCCAGATGACATCATCA
>RPOG01003228.1:20478-68959 GCA_008086565.1 Thalassoma bifasciatum
TCGTAATTTTTTAAAGTTTTCCCGGCTCATATCTGGAATACATGGGGAGGCGGGGCTTATGACCTATACTGCAGCCAGACACCAGGGGGCGGGGCTTATGACCTATACTGCAGCCAGACACCAGGGGGCGGGGCTTATGACCTATACTGCAGCCAGACACCAGGGGGCGGGGCATCTGCTGGAGGCTTCAGTTTGAGCCGAACGTCGTTACGTCCACTCATTATACAGTCTATGGGACGTCCCTGCTGCCTTCACAGATACTATGACGGTTACCCATGATGCTGTGGTGTTACGCATCAAGGTGGAGAGTGTAAGGAAGAACCCGGGCAGCGAACTCTAACGCAAATAGAAAGAAGAAACCCAAAACCCAGGCGCAATGAACAGCAGCGAGCCCAGGTGTCTTCAGCAGAGTTTATATAATTTTTGAATAAATGTTGGGTTTAAACCAAAAGAGTAAAAACGCAGGTTTCAGTCCAGAAGGTGAGTTCGTGGAGTCGTCCAGCACATGGATCATCCTTCCTTCACAGCTGAAGCTCCTCTTCTTGATTGTGGTGACGTCAAACAGGTAATCCAGCCTCCACTCCAGGTATGAGGCATTCAAGAACACTGGACGGCCCAGGACACTTTCACACCGCTTATTTACCCATCGTGTAACCTAACAATGCGCATGAACGCACCCCCATACCATCCTTTTTCTCTTTGGACTGGAGGCCACCACGTCCATGATTTCCAAAAAGAGTTTAAATGTGGACTCGTCAGACCACAGCAGACTTTTCCACTTTGCCTCAGTCCATCTCAGATGAGCTCGGGCTCAGAGAAGCCGGCGGCGGCGGCGTTTGTGTGTGTTGTTGATGTCTGACTTTGTCTTTGCATGGTAGAGTTTGAACTGTCACTTGTAGATGTAGTGATGAACTGTGTTAACTGACAATGGTTTTCTGAAGTGTTCCTGAGCCCACGTGCTAATATCCTTTACACAATGATGTGGGTTTTTAATGCAGCACCGCCTGAGGGGTCAAAGGTCACGGCCATTCAATGTTGGTTTTGGGCCTTGCTGCTTACGTGCAGAGATTTCTCCAGATTCTCTGAATCTTTTGATGATATTATGGTCTGTAGATGATGAAATCCATCAATTCCTGCAGTTGGACAAAGTTGAGAAATATTGTTCTTAAACTGTTGGACTATTTGCTCACGCAGTTGTTGACAAGTCGTGAAGGACTGAGCCTTTTGGGGATGCTCTTTTTAATGTGATTTGTCCGTAAACTTCATGAATTCTTCCTCCAAAATGCTGCGGGACGTTTTGTAGAGAAAACATGTTAAGGTAAAAAAAAGTGATGTTGTTGTTGTGGTGGTGCACGTTTCCAGGTCAGAGATTTTCAAATAAAGATTTTGTTTTGTTCTCAGTAATCCTGCCAAGTTCAGTCTGAGTTTCCGCCCTTATCCATCTGAATGATCTCTGTATGTGGTGCAGAATACAGCTGGAAGAAAATAATCCTTTAACGTCAGATAACATCTGTGAAATCCAGCCTGAGCACACGCTGAAAGTGCTGACAGATCTGAGTGTGTGAACTGTTTCTGAACTGACGGTTTGTAGCAGGACTCTCTCGGTTTTGTCGGGGTTTCCTCTGAGTCTCAGGACGATGTCGGGGTCACAAACACAGACAGCAGCTGCTTCCTGTCTCTGGGAACTCAGGGAGGATGGGGTTTCCCCAGCGCAACCACAGGGACCAGAGGGACAAACAGAGCTGTGTGTGTGTGTGAAGTGGACGAATCAGTGAGTGGAATCAATGAAATCACATCCAGGTCCACACTCATCCTCACTGCTTCTCCTCCGCTCGATGTTGCTTCTTATTTTTACGCCTGTGATCAGAATCTTAACTCCATCTGATTTCCCACACTTTCTGCCAGTTTTGAGCTGCAGGTGCATTGTGGGTAATGATACAACTGGTTCCCAAGCTCCACAGAAGCCAGACAGACTGACCCTGAGTCATGAATGTGACCGTAAAGGCCGAACAGATGCTGCTCCACTCTGACATTATCAAACTCACTTTCTCTCTCTGTGTGTTTGGATTCATGAGCAGCAGAAAAGAAAAATGGATCCACAGAAGAAATTTCTGCTTTACAGGATTTATTCCTTTAGACCAAAAGGAGGGGGCCCTACCTCGCCTCTAGGAGAGAAAAATGACAAAGACCCAACCCAAATATTTATTTATGGGTCAATGACGTGACGTCCCCTTTTTTTGTGTCCGAGTGCAATATTTCCTTCCATCATGAATTGAGTTTTTCATCACATGTATTTCTTTATTCTATGAAACCTGTGTTATTTGAACACATCTTTAAACTATTAAATTATAACATGTTTTTTTGTGTTTTGGTTCCTCAAACCCCCAAAATGTCAGGTGGTGCAACCGACCTGACAAGTATCCACAGTAATTAAACTCTAAAAATTGAATGTCAGTTATTGTAAATAGAAATTAAAAATACTGTGGCATTATTTTATGCTTGAACCTGTTTAAATAAAACATTATTTGCAAATAAAAAGAATTTCGAAGCTGTTGAGAAATTTAAAAAACTTTTGTCCCGTAATTTTCACCTTGTCAAATGTCAGGGTGGTGCAACCGTAACATTAGACTTTTATTTTAAAGTGAAGAGAATAAAACAGGAAACAGGAAACTGCATCAGCCAGAGGAGCCCAAATGACATTTGTGACCAAGTGGAAAAGTTTGTAGATTTCTCTGAAATACTGATAAAAAAGGTTTTTTTCACTTCATTGGTGACTGGAACAATTTCCATGTCAGGTGGTACAACCAATGTAATAATGTGAAATGTTATTTTAACATCAAATTATTTATCTTATTCACAAATAAAAGAAATGAAACACACAAAATGAAAATGTATGAGTCACTACAGACACTTGAGAGATACTTGCCAATAATTTCACACAGAAAAAATAACAGGAACATATAAATATATTTTCATATATTTGGTTGCACCACCTGACATTTTTGGGTGCTCAAATTAAAAATACTAGAAAATAATGAACCTAAAAACTTTGAAATGTTGGTCAACTACTTAAATCTGTTAGAAAACTTGATTATTCTCTCAGACGTATGTATTTATCCATTTTCAAAGAACTTTTTAAAAACAAGTTTTTAGACCCTCTTTTTGTCATTGACCCTTATAACAATCCTTTTCTGCTCGAAGTAACATAGACTTTGTATTACAGCCCATTTCTGCCTGGTGAAATATGATAAGGAAGTTTTCCTCTCTATTTTTTGGACATATGAGGTCAAAATTTTCAGGTAAAAGGTCAAAATTTGGAGCTTTTCCTCATAATTTTGAATATAAATTATCAACATTTCTGTTTTTTTAGCTCAGAATTTTAAGGATATCTCAAAATTTTTACTTTAATAACTCAAAATATTAACTTTTCCCCTTAAAATTTGAATTAACATCCCTAAATTTTGACCCTGTGACACTTTGCTTTAGATTACGATTTTTTTGTCTCAAAATTTTGACTTTTGGACATAAGAAGTCAAAACTTTGAGGAAAGAAAGTCTTAATTTTGACCTTTTTCTCATTATTTTGATTATAGAAGGTCAATATTTTGCTATTTTATCTTAGAATTTTGAAGATATATCAAAATATTTACTTTAACAACTCCAGGTATTGACTTTATTTCTCAATTTTTCATAAACACAACCAAAAAATTGACTATTTATGTCATAACTCCTACTCTTTGCTTTAGATTTATCCCAAATTTTGACCTTTGATCTAAAAATTTTGACTTTTTATCTTTATATTATAACTTGCTGGCTCAGAATCTTAACTTACGGTCACTTTTTATCTCAAATGTTTCACTTTAAATCTCAAATCTTTGACTGTTCATCTCATAATTTGACATTAATCTTTAAGATTAGGACTTTCAATCTCAAATTTTTGACTTTTTTATCTTAAAATTATGATTTTTTTAATCCCAAAATTTGTACTTTTTATTCCAAAACTTGGGTCTTTTCTTCTTAACCATGACTTCTTCTCTTAAAATTATGTCTTTTATCTCATAATTTAAAAATTTTTACCTTAAAAATTGTAACTTTTTGTCTCAAATTTTTGACTTTTAAGACTAGAATTTGACTTTTTATCTCAAATTTTTGACTTTTGATCCCAAAGTTTGACTTAAAATGGGCCAAAAATAAAATTCTCAACACTAAAAGAGGGGTATTGTTTTTTTTTCCTGCTCAACATCTCGACAGGTTGGTGCATCAGAATAACCTCAATAACTCAGAGCAGCTTTGCTTTATTATAAATCTCAATGGTCTGTAGAAAAAGCTTCCCTTAAACGTGTCGCTTACACTTTTTTCTTTGTTTCTCTGTCAGTGAACAGCTCACAGAC
Organism: Thalassoma bifasciatum; assembly: GCA_008086565.1. NCBI lineage: Eukaryota > Metazoa > Chordata > Actinopteri > Labriformes > Labridae > Thalassoma > Thalassoma bifasciatum. The sequence goes on from RPOG01003228.1 coordinate 24,869, forward strand.
TGAGTAACACAGAAACAAAAACAGTGAAACATTATTGTGTCGTGCAAATCTGAAGCTTGACGTATAAAGCAGAAGAGAAAAGGGATTTTAGAGGCGCATGAAAAATACTCTGGGGAAAAAGTGACTGTGAGGGTTTTTATTTTGATCTACAGCTCAGATGAAACTAGACATGATTCAAATTGAACAAAGTCTGAGTCTTTTTTGTTTGTAACTGGGGGATATAAAAAAACTGTGGAGCAACATCAAAGCTCGAACTGTTTCTTCTCTCGCAGTCGGAGCGGCTGCTTCAAGAATTATGAAATATGAGTTTTATTCGCACTTCAGAGCGGAGTATAGAAGTTTTTCACTCTGAAATTAGCTGCTCTTCATGAAAACTACAGTTGCAAAAGATCAAAAGCTGTTTCTCAGTCATTCATACCCCTTCAAAATAAAACACAGCACCATCTAAGGGTTCACGTATCTTGAATATGAAGATGGTATCAAAGTTTCTTTTCATGCAAATACATGAAATAAACACATCAAGCAGCTCGCTTGATTGAACATTTATTTTGCTGTGATAATTGAATTTGAAGATACAGAGCAGGTCGACATCATGTGGGCGAAGTTTAAACAACATTTGTTAGATTGGAGGAACTGAAACTCCCGCTGAAGCATGATGGGATACGTGTGGGCACAAACATGACTTTACGTGACCTTTTCAACATCCAATAAATAAATAATTTCATCAGTTGTAACCACAGCGTGTGATCTCCTCGAGTTATGAAAGAAATCACCCAGGAATGAAAAGCTCCTTCAAAACATTTCTGTTGTTTTTTCATAAAAACGTGACCGATGTTCGAGTTTGTGCAATTTATCAAACTGCAAATAAACTTGAAACTGACTTTAAACAGTCAACATGGCTACAGAGACGATTAGAAACACTGAATATTAATGTTCAGATCAAGAACCAACTTGCCTGATCAGTCAAATGTCGACAACGTGTGCAGATAAAAGGCAGAAAAACTACAGAATGTTTCAAACATTTAGAGCAGTTTGTGTCGTTAGTGGATAAACAAGTTTTGTGTTATGATGTTTCTTCTCGGGTTGTGATCTACTTCTCTGTGGAGAAAGCTCTCTTCATGAGGGGAGGGGGAGTTTTTCCTGCTTCGTAGAGAGATTCAGGGGGAGGGGGGCTCAGGCAGCACCAGTCTGGGATTCGTCCCGTCTGGTTGTAATAATCTCGAGACACCGACCTGCTGCCCAGGATGTCCTGCAGCGCCCCGAAGATGGCACCTGGAGAACAGAGTGTATGAGACATTAACACACACAGAAATTTAAAGTACAATCATGTCACAAAAACATACAAAGGAGCCAAACTATGGTGTTAAATCAGGGCCAAAAGTTTTCATCGTTTGAAAATTAAAACTGAAAGTTCAAGTTTTGAGCTTCAACTTTGAATTTGAATAATTTTTTTTTGAGTTAATAGGGTACCTGCATGTTTTGGCAAGTCAAATTTAAGACTTTTTAAGACTTTTTAATGCCACTTTGAATGAAATATAAGACCAAAAACATATAAATATAGTTGATGGTTTGGAGGATCCTGCTGCATTACAACCAAATCATAGCGTGTGTTACTTCATGAAACTCATTCAAGTTTACTTTTTGTCTGTTTATTGAACATAAAGTTGCTCATTGGTTAATATCTGTGTGTAAAAGTGCAAACACTGACCCATAGTCTCAGACTGATTAGCAAGGATGCAGATAAATTATATCAGAATATTTAAGACAGTTTTCACTCTAAATCTCCTCCTCAAAAATACCAGCAAGAAAAATAAAATCAATAAAACATGAACAAATCCTGCCCTGACAAATTTGAGATCTTTGAGTAATTTAATTAAGAGCAGAATATAACATTTTAATGAATTTAAGACTTTTGAGACCTTACTTTAAAACACATGAATGTAAGACTTTTTAAGACTTTTAAGGATGTGTAGAAACTCTAGTTAAATATAATTCTGATTCAATTCTTAGATTCTTCTGAATAAACTGGAGTCTTATTTTTTCAGTCTCAGATTTCATGTTTCATCTTTCAATTTCCATTTCATGAATTTCTTTTATAATTTCTATCCAATTTTGTATTGTGGGTGCTTCCGCCTGTAGCCATTTACAGGTGATAGCTTTCTTAGCAGCAATGATAAATATTTTTAAAAGATATTTAGTGTCTTTGCTTATATCATGTGGCAGGTCACCCAAATAAAGAAAAGTGAAATTTAACAGAACTGATATTCCCAGAATACGTTCTGTACTCTTTTTTCTTATCTAATAAAACAAGCACACGCTGCCTGTCCCTCAGTCCTCGAGCTCCTGTCTTTTTTATGTTTCTCGGACGGGATGAAACTGAAATGTAATGAAATAAAGTGTCTTGTAATCTTGTAAACATCATTTCAGATATAAACAGTTAAATAAAGTTTCAACAATGACCTCCGAGCCAGGCGGTGCAGTTGGGTTTGGCGGGTGGAGAGTGGATTCTCAGGCTCCTGCTGGCCAACACCTCGCTGTACTTGGGTTTCTCCACCAGGAGGCGTAACTCTGCCAGCAGACGGTGCATGAAGCCCGGCAGCATGGCGGTGCCTCCGATCACCAGCAGGTTCTCTGACAGCACTTTACGAGCGTCGATGGGGCACTGAGCGGAGACACACACAGATCACATCACTGTTCGAAGATGAGTTTGTGCATTAGACAGTCCTGAACTGGCTTGAAACTACTCTGCTGTTTGGAGTGGCAACTGAGTAACCATAGCAACAACACAGAGGGACACTGTACGCCCAACTACACGGCTGTTCACTGAGGACAATACAAGCTGCTGCATTTCTCCTGTGAGACAAACTGAAGGTTTACAGCAGCATAATGCAGCAGAAAGTGTTGAACAAAAAAGGAAGAGAGAGGAGGAGAAATCTGCACGAATTAGACTCAAACAAAAGCTGAGAAAACTGCGGAGGATTACACCAGAATTCAATCAGGTGTGAAATTAAACCAGAGAAACAATGTTGTCCTGTGTTGAAAACAGCTGCTTTTCTCACTTTCATAATGGTTTTTCAGAAGTTTCAATGTTGAAGTTTATCACAAAAGTGCAGTGGAGACGTTAATCACAAGAAAACGTCACTGAGCAGGAGCAACAGACACAATCAGGGCTGAACTATTCGCAAAAATAATAATTAATTTTTCCCTATATTGCATTTACCTTTTATTTTGTAATAATTCTAGGTCCCCCTTCTCATTTGTTGTTAAATAAACTCACGCAGTAAATCACTCTTTCTTAATTAGAGCACCTTATTAGATAAATAAAACTAAGACCAAATAACTTCAAAAAAGAGCTTTTTTGATTTATAGGGCAAATTTGATATCACATGGAATATTCAACGGGATGATCGTGTTCTTCATTCTCATTTTGAACACAAAAAAACACATAAGGGGGAAAGATCGGATTTTTGTACAAAAAAAGTCCATGAATAAAAACTGTTTTCGTACAAATTACATGCAAAGAATGTTTTATTTAAAAAGGTTCAAGCCTAAAATAATGCCACTGTATTTTTAATTTCCATTTACAATAACTGACATTCAATTTTCAGAGTTTAATTACTGTGGATACTTGTCAGGACGGTTGCACCACCTGACATTTTGGGGGTTTGAGGAACCAAAACACAAAAAAACATGTTATATTTTAATAGTTTAAAGATGTGTTCAAATAACACAGGTTTCATAGAATAAAGAAATACATGTGGTGAAATACTCAATTCATGATGGAAGGAAATATTACACTCGGACACAAAAAAAGGGACGTCATGTCATTGACCCTTAAATGTTTGTGGTATCCATGGTTACCGTTGGTTCCTTCCTTCATTTGCAAATTGAATCTCATGGGACGAGACTTTACTCAAGTTGTGCACATTTCTTATCGTAATCAATCAAAATTTCAGAAGCATCATTTTATTTTGTTAAAAAGAGCGATGAAAAAGCAGCGACTGAAAGAACAGAATATTTAATAGTTGAGACAGTAAGTGATAATAAACAGATTTTCACATGGGAAACTTTCTCTTTACCTTGACGAGGGCATCGAGAATGAGAGAGGCCACACTCTTCTCTTCGTTGTCCTGCTCAAACAGGATTTCCATCACAGAGTCCCTGAAACAAAAAGACAAAAACATGTGCACAACTCACGGTGACAAAGCTCCAGTTAGGAAAAATGAAATCACAGAAGTTCCGTCTTTCTGCTTCATCTGCTGAGTTACCTGATCGATCCTTTCACGTGCAGGATTTTCTCACCGTCCAGAGGATAAGCGACGTCCGGAGGAGGAGCCGGACGCTGCAAAAATGTTCAGACGAAGGAGTTTAAAAATGCAGCAACACGTTTCTTACAGCTGAAACTTATTTACAGGAACACTGATCACTCACCTCTGCTGTACCATCCATGTTAAATTTAGCTTCCTGGATCTTGAGGCCTCTCTGCAGGTCACTGACAAAACCTGTTCGGACTGAAGAGAGAAAAGAAACAATCATTTTAGATTTCATCTAAGGATCTTATCAAAGTTAGAGACAAGTTAGAATATAAAGGATATACAGAAAATGGAGTTAATCACACATATCTGAATTTAATTTTAAACATTTCAATGCAGAGACATTGTTTTAAAGTAGAGAGGAATAGAAGCTTATCTTGCAAAACAATTAATGGTCAGTGAAACAAAAAATAACTGTCTTTCCTATTTCAGCAAAACAAACTGACTTATTATTCAGAAATCAATCATATTCATGGATGCACAATCTAAAAAGACACTTTATAATATACTTTTTTTGTAATTTTCTTTTAAGCTTCAACTTTATTTAATTGGATCCATTTTAAGGCTGGAAAAAATAATATCATGATATTTTTTTAAGTTTTCTGCTTCACTCTGTTCATTTGAAAAGAGTCTTTTCCAAAGAGTCTTAGTAATGTTGATATTTTTTATTTATTGATACTAATCTATAACATTCTATCATTTAAGTTTCCCTCCATGACCAAATAATATCACAGGGATATTTACAGTTGCTCACAGAGTTTGTCCACCTCCTGCATTTTGCTTTTTTTAAGGCTTGAATAATCTATTTCCAGAGATTTGAATCAATAAAAAATGATGTTTCAAGACATTTGATCCACCTTGAAAAAAAAAAAAAAGGGTAATTTATACAGGAAGAAAAGCAAATTTTATGCAACTCTTTACTTTGATATAAAACTACAACTGTTTCAAGTTTTATAGCAGCTCATGAAATCATACTGTGTGGGAAAATGACTTGAAATAAACAATAAAATGGGCGATCAGAAGATCCAAACTTAGAGCTGAATAACAAACAGAGTCTGTTCTGACTGAAGACAAAATAACTGTGTGAGTTGTTACATGTAATGTGGTCAAATATATAAATTGATGCTCATTTAGATCTGGTAGTAATGTAGATAACAGGAAACTTAATTGAAAGGCTCAAACATATTGTGATAAATTATAAACCTTGTGATATGAATGTCATGCATGTGCAGTGGTGGTGATACTGAAACGATTTATTGAGCAGCCCTAACGTAATCCCCTTAAAAGTGAAGCATAATGATTTTATATGGAAATTAAACTACACAAGAACTCGAGAAAACTCACCTTTTATATCCTCAACGATCTCCTCTGGGATGGTTCCTGTAAAACAAAACAAGAGATTAAAATGCAGAGATTATCTATGATTTATACGAGCATATGTTTGCAATTTCCCTGATTCCAAATGAGAAATTTATGAGCAGGTGAATCAGCGTTTGGGGAAATTGGTGCTGAAGCAGATGACAAAAAGCTGCAGAGCAACAAAAGCAAACTTTTGAGCTCTTGTTGTCACCAATCATTGGGCCTCATTCACAAAACGTTCGTACCCACAAATTCGTGCCTAAATCATGTGTACGAACGTTTGACGCACAAATCTGTGATTCATCAAAGTTTTCTTACCTGAATTTCTTCTTACTTTGCGAACAAATTTAGAACCTCCTCAGACCATGAGTACGCACAAATAATGAATGATCAGCTGTCTATATAACTTAAAACACAGACTCTTTTCACTAAAAAACATAACATTTTAAAACCACTTTCAGTAAAAGAAAAAAGCTTTGAATAGAATTCATTAATAAAAACTGTGCATTGGCTAAATTTATGAAATAACGATGAAACTGACACTTTTTCGTCCTCATCATGTTTATAATATTAAAACTTAAATTAAATACTAAGTTTAGATTAAAAATATAATCATGTGTATATCAGAATGTCACATTGTTTTATGTTGATTAAATCGTCGACTGCTTTGACAAACAGTTTTTAAAATAGTTGTGCAAAACTGAATGAAGACAAAGTAATTTTTCGGTGAGACACAGAGAGAACGAGCTGTAAGGTTGACACTGACAACGAGGACCTAAAGGAAGACTGTTCCTCCTTCTGAACCTCTGAACAGATGTCCTTATATGGATGAATTGGGGAGTGCTTTATGTTAATTTCAGGATGCGGGAACGCGCCTGTTGATTTAGAATGATTCTGATTCATTAATATACGCACGGTGGTGCGAACAAAAACGACTGGTGCGCACGTGTCATGAATCCGACGGTGATTTTGCGCATTTGCTCATTTTGTTCCGGAAGTAGGAACGTTTCTACACATTTATTCGTGAGTGAGGTCCATTGTCACTTATCAGCTCATGATACTGAATGTTAAGGGTTAATTATAACGACCTGAGTCTCTTTGTGCTCACTGCAGAGTTTCAGTCGGTTTATTAGTCCAGTGAAGTGAGTCAGCCTGCTGTCTGTCTTAATAATTGATGCATGTATGTGTATCCTCTCTCGCTCTGCAGCAGCTGGAGTTTTCACAGCTGATTCAGCTCAGGTTAAAAAAAAACAAGTGTGCTGAGGAAACTCTAAAATAGAGCGTTTATGTATAATTCACTTCGATGTCCCTCGGGAACAAGTTCTCCTTATGAATAGAAAATGATACACACTTGGTCAAAGCCATTATCTCCGTCTGCTCTCTGGATTTGTGTACAAATCAGAGGTTCTTCTTGCTTATCTGGGTTCTGGAAAGTTTATCTATTTAATAGAAAAAGCCACAGTGTGTGGTGAGGTTGATAATTACCGATGACAGCTGGTACACTTTGCCCTGTGGTTGTGTCTGTGTCCACGGTGCACTGCTCCACAAGAAGAGCGTCAAGTTCCCTTAAAGAAAAAGAGTTATGAGGAGAAACAGGCACATTTTAGAGCGCTGATCTTAAGGTAAAAATTACACTCCAGCAGAGACTGAAATAGATTTTTCTTTTCATATCAAATGTGTTCGAGATACGTACTTATGAATGGCTTTTCCTCCCAACGGCAAAGCTTCCCAAGCTGGAAGAATAGGAGTGCACTCATAAACCTGATTTCACAGTCAAGGTGAAACACGAAGACGTAAATCCAAAACTGAAGTTTACATACAAAACAATCAAACTTCTATCTGACATCTACAAATTCAAGGTTTTCAGTATTCTATCTTTACCTATCCTGGTTCAATATTTCCACTGATATTTAAAATATCATCACACAAGCACCTGCTAAATTTGGGGTATCAAAGTATTTCAGATTCTGGAGAAAAGACGAATCTGATGACAAACGATTCTGTGGCGACATAAAGAAAACTTGACAAATTTAGCTGCTCATGAGAAAAAAAACAAAGAATTGATCTTCATGCTCATATCAGCATGACTAACTTTCCCCTCAAAATCCACATTACAGTGCTGACAAAAACTGCTTTTAAAACACAAATGTTGAAGTTGGAAGTGAGTCCTTCGTTTCAGCAATGGCTCAAAAAACTGGGAAACATTTTACATAAGAAAATAATATGATACAAATTGACTAACAGAGAAGATGTCTCCAAAAGAGTGTGAATCCTTTTATTTTGTTTCTATTTATCCTTTTGGTTTTGTTTTTATTTTCTATTCTTTGGCTTTGTCTCCTTTGTACAACTCCCTTCTACTTTGGCTCTGTACACATCATTCCCAAATCCTTACTTTTTTTATTCATTTTTTAATTTTAACCACCTTTCTGTGCTTCGTACTTTTTTGCTTGTATTTGCCTCACCCCCCTCCTAAAAGAATAGAATAGAAAAGAATGTTTTTCATGAAAATGTCTCAAACATTTGGCAATAGAAGTCTCAAAATGCATCAAAGTTGTGGATTTTTTTCATTATGTGAGTAGTAACAGATGGTGGTAAATGGGTTAACAATAAAGACTTGATGTTATGGGCAAATATTGAATAATTGTCAAATCTTTACACTCCTGCTCCTTTATGTTGAGTGAGTAAAATCATGTTAATTTCAGCTCTCAGTGGCTCTTTGATGATGGGGAAAGGATACAGGCAGGACAAGAGTCTCTGTGTAGCCACAGTCCATCACCAGAGCAGAGTTGATGCCCAAGGTCATGATGGCCATGAGATGACTTGGAGCAAACACAACTGAGGGCACCTGGGGAAAAAAAACACCACAGAATTCAATAAATGTATAACGCTGTGTATCTGACAGTGACCTTCAGATTGACTGACTGAAAGATTTTTACACTAAAACACAGGTAAAAATAAGCATTTTTAAAGAAGCAACCCGTTCAGTGGTTTCTATAAATTAATATTCTGCCTGTTTTTTCCTTTTACCTCAAACTGTTTGAAGAAAACTTTGGTGAGCGTCTCTCTGAAGTGAGACGGGCAGAGGATGGACTCGATGATGACCACTCTTCTGTCTCGAGGGTTCACCAGCAGGTGTCTGATTCAGACAGAGAAAAAACAGCATTTAATAAAACCATCACACATTCTGGAACATCCATCCATCCATTTTCTTAACCATCTATCCTGCTTATCAGGGTCTCGGGTGGCTGGAGCTTATCCCAGCTGTCATTGGGCGAGAGGCGGTTCAACACCCTGAATTGGTCGCCAGTCAATCGCAGGGCTGACATAGAAACAAACAAGCATTCACTCACACACTCACACCTACAGGCAATTTAGAATAATCAATTGACCTAACGTGGGCATGTTTTTGGACTGTGGGAGGAAGCTGGAGTACCCGGAGAGACCCACGCATGCACGGGGAGAACATGCAAACTCCACACAGAAAGGCCAACCATGCCCAAACGGGGGAATCGAACCAGCAACCTTCTTGCTGTGAGGCTGGAGCGCTACCCACTGCGCTACCGTGCAACCACATTCTGGAACATTATTATTAGAAATGAACCTTTATGGGTTTTTCTTTGAGAGTCTCACCTGAAGTACAGCAAATGGATAAACTCTTTGAGGATGACATAAAGCTCTTCTGTGTTGATGTTGTACTGAACAACTTTGGTGGCCTGAAAGCAAAACATCACATTCATGATAAACAAATAATTTCCATCACATCATACTTTTTCCAAATGGTTACACTCTGCAAAGCAGCAGCCGCAGACGAACCTGTTGTTGTCCTGGTTTCCGGATCTCGCTCGGAATTATGAACCTGGGCCCCGTTTCCCCTGCAAAGCCACATCTGCAAAGACAGAAACAAAGACTTTAGTAAAACATAATACAAGAACAATACAAACGACACCAAGGAACAGTAAACTATAGAGTAAATGTAAACATGATGTGAGCTTGAGCTGAAGGATTTGCAAAATAATCTCACTGTGATTTATTGTGAGATCATTTTTATGTTCCCAATCTTATGAGTTGTTGAAATAAATTGTCTTCTGAAGGGGATATTCCTGCACATCTTTACAAGAGAAGAATAAGCAGCACAGGTCTGTCATCTCTACACAAAGACACTATTAAAGAAACTGAGGCAGCCTTCCACTTGATCTTCATGTGACTTCCCTCAGGCCTGTTTCTCCTCTTTACTGCAAAAGTACTCAGACGAAATATGAAAAACCTTTTTTTTCTTCCAGTTTAAAGTATAAAGATAAAAAACTGGATTTGTTGAGATTCGCTTGGGCCCATGTTTGGAATAAATTTTCCACTTTTCCTCTCAAAATGTTGACTTTTTCTGAAAATTTTGACTTTTTTCTCATTATTTTGACTTTAATATCTCACATTTTCACTCAATCATCTCAAAATTTTGACTTTTTAATCACTTTTGACTTAATGTGGGTTAAAAAAAACTCATCATAGCTACGTTTTCATTTTTCTTTTTTATCAACTGGCAGAAATAGGTTCCCACATTAAATTTAACTCATGCTGCATGATAACATCACTGCCCTGAACTAAAATGATGTAATTTGTTGTAGAAAAGTGTATGGTAAATGTTTTCCTCCTCATTCTCTTGTTTTTCTATTTGTTTGACTCTGTCATTGGTTTATAATCTTGAAAAATGCAAATTTAAAAAACAAGAAATGTGTCAGGTGCAGTGATAGGTGCTTTGTGTGTGTTAGTGTGTGAGGGCTTTAAGATTAACAGGTGCTTGGAAACAACTATTTAGGTCAGTGGAACAGCAGACAATATGGTGAGACAATTGAACAATAGTTAAATAAGATATTTAATCATGTGAAAATAGATTTAAATGTCTCAGAAATAACAGTCCCATAAGCAGTCATTCATTTGTCACAGTTACAAGAATTAAGTTCTTTATCTCAATTCATAGACAGAAAAAATTAACTCTATCCTCAATACTGACTAAAATAACATGCAGGTATTTCAAAAATAATAAAGGACTCTATTGTAGCTGCTATCAATTAATTTTAATACAGATTTAATATTGAATAATGATTTATTACAGCTTTTACTGGACGTTAGCAACTGGCACATAAGTCTCATTAGACAAAACACCCGTTAAGTATTTTTAATCATCTGTACGTGTTAACCAGTACAAAATGTCAAAGTCACGCCCTGTGAGTAAAACTAAAGTTTAATAATAATAAAAATAATAATAAAGATAAATATCGACATTAGCTCCTGATGCTAACGCGGCTAATACTCACTTTGTGTACGCGGCTCCTAAATCAATAACGATCGCTGTCTTCTCTCCTCCGCTTCCCAAACCATCAAATAAGGGCATTTTATTCACTACTTCGCCCCAATGGCGATAAAAATGTTATTTTTTTTTATCCTTTAACAGCCGCTGACGTTTCTCAAAAGGATAAAAACAAAAAATCTGTTTCTTCCGGTCGGGTTGGGCCTCAGCGACGTGATGACGTCAGACGCAGCCGCCTGAACAGAAAATTGAAGCTAAAGCATCTTAAACAACCTATAATACTTCACCATGCAGTTTTTGTGACTCTAGTTTGTTTAACTTCTGAACTAATATCATTGCAAGGGGGAAAAAAAAGAAACTTAATGTGGTGGCCGAAATTGTTTTGACACCTGACAGATCTAAAAAATATTGAGCTTTTTTTTTTGTCTCCATAGCTTTATTTAATGTCATATGGTTATTAAACACACTGATAATGGCTCTACGGTGAAAAATAACAAAAAAGAAAACTGGATTTGCTTTTTTTTTTTTTTTTTTTTAAAGCCCATTTGAAGTCGGGATTTTAAATACAGAGGTCATATTAATGATAAGTCAAATTACTGCTTCTTATCGCAACATTTTTAACCCTCTAACCAATATTTTGACTGCAAACTTAAGATTTCACCTTTTTTTGTTGATTATTTGTCATATGTCCAAACCCATCCACATTCAAAACCCTCCTCAAAACGCATCTTTTTAAAAGTGTTTTTAATGTCTAACTGCTTTTAAATGTATCCCATGGTTTTGTTTTGTCTTGTTTTCATTGTTATAGGTTATTATTTTTGTTATCATTACTGTGTTGTTTTAATTGATGTTTTTAATGTCTGTAAAGTGTCTTTGAGTATCTAGAAAAGCGCTCTATAAATGAAATATATTATTATTATTATTATTATTATTATATTCAAAATCAAAATTTTGACTACAATCTCGAAATTTCAACTTATTATCACAAAATTTCGAAATTTTATTTCAAAATTTCCACTTTCTGACCTTGGAATTTAGATCCTTTTTACCATAATTTTGACTTCTATCTCAAAATTTGGACTTCATATCCCAAAAGTTAACTCTACATCCCCAAATTTTGACTTTAATATTAAAATTTAGACTTTCTGTATCTAATGTTTGACTCTTTGTTTTTTTTTTTTTTCAAAAGTTTGTTTTAATGGGCTTAAAATTTTCAACAAAGCCAAGTTTCCATTTTAATCCTTATAACAGGCAGAAATAGGTTTTAAGACCCATTTTAAATTGATCATTTTAGATTACAAGTCAAATCTTTTAGGTGAAAAGTCAAAATTGGGAGATAAAAAGTCAGAATTTTGAAATAAAAACATCAAAATTTTGAGAGTATAAGGGCAAATTTGAGATGAAAAGTTGAAATTTTGACAAAAAAAAATAAAAAAATCAACAAATACAATTTCTTATTTAATTTTTTTAACTGGCAGAAATGGGCTTCCATACAAACCACCGAGCAAATGTGAGTCTAACTCTGTAAAAAAAAAAAAAAAAAAAGTTTGACATGTTTATTATAGCAAACCGTGACCTCATCCTCCAGGTTGAGTCGCTGTCCGTTCAGCACCAGGACCCTCATCTGACCCCGAGAGAAACATTAAAACACATTCAAGTTTGCACATTTATGAACAAGAAATACATGCATTTACAGACAGAATGTGTTTTTATAAGAAGATATGTCAATTGAGTTAATTATGAGTGAAGGTGAGCAGCATTTCTGTGTCAGCTCTTGAGGAACAGGCGGACATACGTAGTGAAGACTGAGACTTGGAGTCAGTGACGCTGAGCTGCACAACAACAAGAAGCTTCTCCTTCAGCAGCTGAACACTCCGGACTCTCCGGCATCTACAGCTGCAGCTCTGCGTCTCCAAGCACCAGGACCCGACATGCACCGGGAAAGGTAAATGTACACATTGTATTTTTGGGCTTCAACGATGCATATTCAGCTTTTCTCAGTGCTGTAAAACACAGTTGGAGGATGATGCACCACAGCTCTGATTGCAACTGTGTGAAATGTGATCCAGCACCGCAGTGTGTTTACAGTTTCAGCCTGTGTGAGTGCGTTAACTGTGTGGATCATAGAGGAGGTGCGCAGGCAGAAAAGTGGGTTGCATGGTGACATTTTTGGACTGGTCTTCATCAGGGGCTGGGTGCTAATTCAGCCCAGACGTTTCTCTGACAGGCAACATGAAAGGGTGTCACCCTGTCAACAACACTGCAGCTTTTCCTGCTTCTTTTCCCCCATTACAGGTCGATTATTTGAGAATAATTGATGTCAGATCGATTGTATCAACAAATGCTCCTCTTACAGCTGTTTGGTTGTTTTTCAAACTAAAAAATAATCTTTAAAAAATGCAAAAATGTGCATAATTCATCTTTAAACATGTCCTCTTTTGCAGCAGAGATGCTGGTGTGTATAATGTGGAAAATGAAGCGCTCATGTTTCTTTCTGTTGAGGCTCCTGGAGAATAGAAAATCTGCTGCTATTTATAGGTGAAGTGCGGAGGGGTGCTAAGGATTGCTGTGTCAGATTCCCACTCTCTCCCTCTCTCTCCCTCTCTGTATTTGTTACTCCCCCTCTGAGTGTATCTGTGTGTGTTTGCCAAGCATTTCCCTGTATTTATACCCAACAAACAGAAGAGTCTGAGATGAAAGGGAATTTCATCCAGCATCAAAGCAGGCAGGAAGAGCAGCACAGCTAATCCTGTTCTCTCTGGTTATCACCGATTATATGAAGTTTTTATTCCGCAGACTGGCCCTTTAATCTGCAGTTGCACTCTTTCTGTTGCATGTTGCAAGTAGAGTCAGTTCATGCCAACGTGTCCACTCTCTGCAGGCTCTGAGACGACACAGAGATGCTGATGTCTGGGACGCTCCGCCCCCTCCTCTTGGTTGGGACTTGTCTCTGTATCCATGGAAACCCTGTTTACCCCCCAGACTCTACCCCCACCCAGGACAAAGTCACAAGTGTGGAGTCAACGCAACCCACGGATGTAAAGTCTGACTCCACAGGTACAGATGTTGAAAAAAATTAATTCAGTTCACACTTGCAACAACTGAAACTATTGTACAAACTTAAAGTAAAAGTTTCTGCAATGTCACAAAATATATTTCCATCCAGTGTTGCATTAATTTCTCACCAAGAACTTGAGAGTCTGACCACTGCACAGAGTCTTCTCCAGAACATCCCAAAGATTCTCAATGGGGTTAAGGTCTGGACTCTGTCTCATGCTCCCTGAACCACTCGTACACTATTTGAGCCTCATGAATCCTGGAATCGTCATCTTTGAATATGAGGAAAAAAATCCATTGATGGAATAACCTGGTCATTCAGTATTTTCAGGTAGTCAGCTGACCTCATTCTTTGGGAACATAATGTTGCTGAACCTGAGCAACTGCAGCAACCCCAGATCATAGCACTGCCCCCACAGGCTCGTACAGTAGGCACTGTAAGAAGAGGCATGTACCTATGAACTAAGTTAAATCCGAGTGGCGTAAAATATTCTTTTAATTTCAGTTTTGCAGTCAAAAGCTGGACATTGTTGCTCAAAATGTAAACAAGAGGCAGAGGAAATTTCAGTCCAACCAGCGAGACAACAAGAGTTGGCTGGAATACGATGTGGATAATAATTTAGTCTGAAGTTCCCCCTCCACTGTATCCAGAAGTTGTTTTAGATGTTCCCACTATAAAAGATTGTTGTGTCATCAGTAAATTAAATACACGAGTGAGCTGGAAACTAAACGCAAATGTGCAATATGAACAACAATGGTCCAAGAATTGAACCCTGTGGCACCCCATAAGTAACTTTTAACAGGTTTGATGCCTGTTCTCCAACTAGTCCTAGTCCTTGGGAGCCATATTTATGTAATTTGAATAATGATAATTTGTGGTCAGTGGCGTCAAATATTTTCTGTGAATCTAAAAATATCCAAAAAGTACAGATACAGTTGTGCCCTAAAGTTTACACCCCTCCAGCAGAATTTCTGATTTTCTGGCCTTTTCTCAGAAAATATAAACACAAAAACCTTTCGGTCACTCATGGTTAGAGGTTGGGTGAAGACATTTATTGGGAAAAAAAGTTTAAAATGACCCTGTTAAGAAGTTCACACAACTGGTGGGTTTGTCCTGATAAATGCACAAAAGTGAACACAAATGTGTTTGAATGTCTATTAAAGGTAACCATCCTCACCTGTGATCTATTTGCTTGTAATCAGTGTGTGTAAAAAAAATGAACAGGGTCATTTTTGAAGTTTCTGTTGTCATTATGATTTAAAAAGAGTAAAAACAGTTGTTTGTCAATAAATGTCTTCACCCAACCTCTAACCATGAGTGACAGAAAGGTTTTTGTGTTTATATTTTCTGAGAAAAGGCCAGAAAATCAGGGGTGTAAACTTTAGGGCACAACTGTGTCTGTACTTTTTGGATATTTTTAGATTCACAGAAAACATTTGACGCCACTGACCACAAAATATCGTTATTCAAATTACATAAATATGGTACCCAAGGACGAGGACTAGTTGGAGAACAGGCATCAAACCTGTTAAAAGTTACTTATGGGGTGCCACAAGGTTCAATTCTTGGACCATTGTTGTTCATATTGCACATCAGTGATTTGCGTTTAGTTTCCAGCTCACTCATGTGTATTTAATTTACTGATGACACAACAATCTTTTATAGTGGGAACATCTAAAACAACTTCTGGATACAGTGGAGGGGGAACTTCAGGCGAAATTTTTTTCTGTTGTCGTCATGATTTAAAAAGAGTAAAAACAGTTGTTTGTCAATAAATGTCTTCACCCAACCTCTAACCATGAGTGACAGAGAGGTTTTTGTGTTTATATTTTCTGAGAAAAGGCCAAAAAATTAGAAAATTCTGCTGGAGGGGTGTAAACTTTTAGGCGCAACGGTATGTCTCTCAGTAGCATCTGTAATTTGTTCTGTTTTATCACTTGTCTGATGTCGGGTGTAGATGCAGCAGGAAGTGTTGGCCTACATGAGGCACCTGTGGGATCGTCTCGAGTGACGCCGACAGGAAACGGGGACGGCCTGGATGGAAGATCTGGGCCGGTGCTGACGGCTGACGGAGCGGCACAGAGCCAAGAGCGAGAGGAAAAGAAGGTCGAGCTCAAATCTGAGATGGGAGACGCTTTGAGACAGAGCGAAGGAGCTTCAGAGGAGAATCCTGCAATTACCACTGATCCCATGCTGGGTCCTACAGGTGGAGGGAGGCACCTGGATGTCGAGGATAAAAACCTAGAAACAGGCTTTCAATCCTCTACAGAGTCTCCTAATCCAGGAGCAACCATCCAGAAACTGTTCTCCCACACTCCAGTCTCTGTCTCCCCTCAAACCTCCACATCTTTGTCCGTTTGGAGCCAAGATGGAGCCTCTGTTTCCTCCCTCCCAGACCCTCTGCTGCCTGAAATCGGACCGAACTTTATGCCAAAGGAGGATGGACCTGAGAGTCTGTGGACTGAGGCTGCTCGACCCGGTGGAGGTGAGTGAGAAACATCAGAAACCAGGAGAAAAACAGAAATGAATGAATTGTTAGAAGAGTAAAACTTGCTGCAGTCGTCCTGTTAGAATCCCCCCCACATCAAACTCTGTTCTCCGTCTTGTTGGAGTATTTTTAGGGTTTCAGGAGGCTTCATTAAAAGAGCGAGCCGGAAATGAAAGCGTCACGTCTTGTGCTAGAGATTGCCTTTGATGATTGGCAAAGAAAGGAGCTCGCTTTTTCCACGCTCCACTTTGAACCCAGCCGGGACCCGTGGCAGTCTAATTACTTTCTATTCTTAACTCCAGCCGGAAAAAGAAGACACACACACACACACACACACACACACGCTCACAAGAGACAGGAAAAGTCTGGTGGCATGGTGTTTTATTTTTTACTTCAAGTCTTTAGAGGATTTAACCCCCTTTTCTCTATCTCTGTACCCCTCTTCTCCCTTAAAACCTTGTGTTTTTCATCCTGCACCATTGAAAAAAGACTCAGGCAGGTTATTATTCATTGAATCCAGGGAGGGAAATGGATTAAAGAAGTCTGTCTAAGCCAATATGTGCTCCTGACGTCCGTGTGGGGATGGTGTGTGTTTGATGAAGCCTCCTCCTGACAGAATGGAAGCTGACACAGAAAAAAACCAACTCCCAGAACAGCGTTATGTAAAAGCTTTGCGGTCTTTATAAGTATTTTTCAACCTACTTTAGAAATGCCTTGGACTAAAGGAAATGCCTAAGAGCTATGCACAGTGACAGTGTTTTTTTCCCGTGACAGTTTTGCCCCCTTATCTAGAAAGAACTCTATTTTCAGACCACCTCCTTTTTTTATCTTGTGTCTCAGCTGCTTTCAGAGATGTTAATGAGGGTCCTAAAAGTCACAAGCATCAAAACACTGCATTCTCTCACAAATTATTCAGTGCTATATGCTGAGTACAGTTGCTTCTGTGCAAAACTAAACATGCATTTTTCATTTTAGCTGAGTAATGTGGAAATAAAACGCAAGACCCTCAACTTGTCCTTGCTTATATGGAAGGGAGGACAAGTGCAGATGGTTACAGACAGGCGTGAGTAATCATGTTTGGTTTAACAGTGACAAGAAAGGTAAAGGTAAACAGGAAAGTAAAGCTTGATTTGCATCAATAAGACCAAGAAACAAAGCAGAACATGCATTTAACACTGGGAAGAAAAGAGCTCAGTGTAAGAGTGTTCAGATTTTTTAGAATCATGAGCTTAAAAAATCACTCAGGATGAAGAATGGCTCCAATAATAGGACGATAATCTGCTCTGGTTCTGGTTATGAGCCAATAATAAAGAGGAAATTGGAGACTTAATTATAATTTAACACCTTCAATTTGTTCATATTTCAAGCTGAAAACACATTTTATTTCCATTATACTACTTTAAAACATCAAGTTGGAGTATCCTGAAATAATATAATGTTAGTGCAAAAGTGGCTGAATGCTAATAATGCTAATAATAATGATGATAAATTTAATTTATAGAGCGCTTTTCAAGAAGTCAAGGATGCTTTACATTAATCAATCAATCAAACTTTATTTATAGAGCACTTTTCATACAGTTAAGTGACACAAAGTGCTTTAAAATCAGTTAAAAACACGTACTTATCCATATGAGGCTGGGTACAGGTGAACCATTTGAGAAGTTTACACGGTAAATGATGAAAGAGCAGGTTAAAAAAAACAGTGAAATAAACAAAAATACGAGAAGACACTTATAGTCCAAAAACTGGCTATGTCAAGATGTATATTATTATTATTCTGCCAAAATAAACTTGACATTTTTAATCAAATCGTACAATTATTGAGATAAATGTCAGAATTTCTAGTCTAATCTCATAATTTTGACTTTTAACCTCAATATTTGAACTTTGTCTCTAAAAGATTTTGGACTTTCTTCCTAAATTTGAACCTTTTAACTCAAAATTATGAATTTTTCTCATAAATTGGATTATCATCTGAAGAGTTTTTACTTTTTTTATCTTATGATTTTAAACTATTCTCAAAATTTAGACCTTTTATACTAACTTCTTGATCTTGGATTATGACTTTATTACAAATTTTATACTTTTTTCCTCATGATTTTTATTTATTATCTAAAAAGTCTGACTCTTTATCTTCTAATTTTGAATTTTTATCCTAAAAGTTTTGACTTATAATTTCAAAGTTTCACCTTTTATACTGGAATTTTGACAGGTTAAAAAAAACAGTGAAATAAACAAAAATATGAGAAGAAACTTATAACATAGAGAAATGAAACAGCACATTTTAAAAAGTGCATGTTAAAATCAAGGTTAAAAGGTAGTGATGGAAATCATTATAGAGTGATTTTAAGTTAAAAACAGAACAGAAAAGGCTAAAATAAACTTTGAAAGTGTTGTAGGATTCAAAAGGACAGAAATAAATGGATTTTATTCGCTACCATTACACAATGTTTGCTGCGTGACTTTCCTACCATAAACAAAACGATAAAAGTGTTGAGTAAGAATCAGTGGTGTGTGCAGATATTTAAAAAGGCAAAAGGAACAAAGAGAGCATACAGCTTGAGTTTTGGCTCTAGAGGGGGAAGTTTATCATGTTTTAACCAGACAAAGAAGCAGATTAGTGTTGTTTATAAACCAGGATGGCGATAAAACACTCAGGGGCCGTTTACACCAGAACAGATTTGGGGTGAAATGCAAAACTACTGTTGCGTTTCGGCCTCCTGTTTACACAGAGATGGGGTTTTAGCCGACCTGAAACGCAAACTTTTGAGTTTTCAGTGAAAACGCTGATGTTACACTCAGTTTTGCGCGTGCACATTAAACCTCCACTGTGCCATACACAAAGCGACAAACAACAACAGTGACCTAATGTTTTGTTCTTGTGCTGCTGAATCAACTGACTGACTTTAAAAAAAAAGTGCATTTATTGCAGAAAATCTTATAGTGTAAACTCCAGATGAAAACTCACCTCTTCTTCAGCCTCTAAACCTTTGTTGTACATACATCTCCTACACTTATATCGCCATCTACAGGCCTGACATGCATACTACAGCGTTTCAAGTCCTGCAGCGTTTCCATGTAAACAGATTTATTTCAGTGAGTTTTAGGGTGAAATGTTTGAAGCATTTTCAGGTAAATGGGGCCTAAAGGACACATTTTGGCTCCCAAGAGGAACTTAAACTCAAAATTAAAGGGACTTTAATGCATTTGGGTCAATGACAAAAAAAGGGTCTAAAAACGTATTTTTAAAAAGTTCTTTGAAAATACATAAAAACATATTTCTGAGTGAAGAATTATGTTTTCCAACAGATTTCAGTAGTTGACCAACATTTCATTATTTTTTAGTATTTTTAATTTGAGCACCCAAAAATGTCAGGTGGTGCAACCAAATATGTGAAAATATATTTATATGTTCCTGTTATTTTTTCTGTGTGAAATTATTGGCAAGTATCTCTCAAGTGTCTGTAGTGACTCATACATTTTCATTTTGTGTGTTTTATTTCTTTTATTTGTGAATAAGATAAATAATTTGATGTTAAAATAACATTTCACATTATTACATTGGTTGTACCACCTGACATGGAAATTGTTCCAGTCACCAATGAAGTGAAAAAACCTTTTTTATCAGTATTTCAGAGAAATCTACAAACTTTTCCACTTGGTCACAAATGTCATNCAGCTTTAAATTCTTTTTATTTGCAAAGAATGTTTTATTTAAAAAGGTTCAAGCATAAAATAATGCCACTGTATTTTTAATTTCAATTTACAATAACTGACATTCAATTTTTAGAGTTTAATTACTGTGGATACTTGTCAGGACGGTTGCACCACCTGACATTTTGGGGGTTTGAGGAACCAAAACACAAAAAAACATGTTATATTTTAATAGTTTAAAGATGTGTTCGAATAACACAGGTTTCATAGAATAAAGAAATACATGTGATGAAATACTCAATTCATGATGGAAGAAAATATTGCACTCAGACACAAAAAAGGGACGTCAGTTTTAAATGTAAGAAGTGATTCTAATGCCAACGTCAGAGCATCTGAGGAGCAGGAACACAGAGAGTTGTTGACATAATTCTGCTCTTCTGCTCTAAATACCAAACTGCCATCTTTGTTTTGGCCCCTGACAGTGGACACGGAGGTGCCGCTGTCTCCGGATGAAGCCACAGAGGGAACCATGTCATCAGAGGCGCTCCCCCTCATCTTTGAGCCTTTTGAAGACGCTGCATCAGAGGCGGCGGCCGAAGCAGGCGTCACATCGATCCCCGGCGGCGCTCGACCTCCTCCCGCTGCCATGGCGACCGCAGGAATGGACGTGGACCCGCAGCTGGTCACCGTGGAGACAGACAGCGAGGCTCCCTCCCAGGCCCCTCCCCTGCTGATGCCAGACTGGACGTCACCCTGGCAGACGTCTGGTGCCGAGCTGCTGGAGCCAATCAGCTCCTCGGGACCGTCTGTCTCACAGCAACGAGCAGGAAGTGAGCCAGAGGATCAGGCGGTGAAAGGTGAGCGAGGAGGAACAACAAGCTCTCTGACTCTCTCTGTTTGACTAAATACCTTTGTTTTCTTTTGCTTTTATTTTGCTTCTGTCAGTCATATCAACAGTTTTGACTCTTTGATAAAAACATATTTATAGGGTGGGAATGTTCTAACCTCTAACTCTGTAAGATCCTGCAAAAATACAAAAATCCTCAAAGACGACAAAGTAGCTTCAAAACCCAAACATTTATTTAAACCATTCCTTTCTGTTTGAAGAGAAAGTTTCTAAACTGAAAACACAAATATTGTATAAAAGCCCATTTCCTCTAGTTAAGAATTTAAAAATGAAAAACTGGTTACGTCAAGATTTTTATTATTATTATTCTGCCAAAATAAACTTGAAATTTTTAGTCAAATAGTAGAATTATTGCGAAAAAAGTCAAAATGTATAAGCTTATCTCATAACGTTGACTCTTAACCTCAATATTTGAACTTTGTCTCTAAAAAAAATTTGAGCTTTCTTCCTAAATTTGAACCTTTAAACTCAAAATTATGAATTTTTCGTATAAATTTGATTATCATCTGAAAAGTTTTGACTTTTTTTCCTCATTATTTTTACCTTTTATTTTAAAGATTCAACTTCTTAATCTTGGATTGTGACTTTATTACAAATTTTATACTTTTTTCTCATGATTTTGAGTTATTATCTGAAAAAGTTTGACTCTTTGCCTCCTTATTTTGAGTTTTTATCCTTCTAATTTGGACTTTTTATTTCAAAGTTTCACCTTTTAAACCAGAATTTTGACTTGTTATCTCAAATTTTTAACTTTTCTGATCAAATATCTCAAAATTTTGACTTTTTATGTCTAAGTCTCAACTTTTTCATCTTAGACTGTGACTTTATCTGAAATTTTTGACTTGTTATTAGAAAAAAATGGACTTTTTCTCTTGTAATGTGGACTTGTTATTCAAAAATTTTGACTAAATAAAGGCTGAAAAAAGATTCTCTTCAAATCCAAGTTTTTATTTTTACTTTTTTAACTGGCTGAAATGTGCTTCCATGTTAATGCCTCACCACAAGCTGAGAGAAAAGGAAAATAAAAATATTTATATGTCTTGGACAAAAACATAAATAATGCCTCAGGATCTTAGTTTAAGTTTAGTTTTATTTTTTAAGGTGTATAAATGTTCAGCTGACACAAAAGTGTCAAATTTGTAGACGGTTCACGATGCCTCCAACTGATCAGGAACATGAGAAAAGAGGGAAACTACCGTACATTTGTCTGTAAAAATTTATTTAAATATAAATGTTGTGTATTTTTTAGAACTATAAACATGTCGATGAATTCAGCACCCACACTATAATTAAAAATGTCGTGCACAGAGAGTTGGTCGCCCACATGTTTCTGTCAGGAGCTGTCAGCTGAGTGTAAACCTCTTCTTCTTCTTCTTCTTCTTCTTCTTCTTCTTCTTCTTTGTTGTCTGAATCGTGTAGGTGCTCCGAGGACGCAGCACCTCCAGGAGAACTTGCCCACCGCCAGCCTCCCGCTCTCATCCTCACAGCGAGCTATGACAACCGTAACCATGGCAACCCATCCGCCGGCGCACAAATCCAGGTCGGGGTTAGAGGAGATGGAGTCCGACGGTAGGAAACCGAGGAGTCTGTTTGTTTTTTTAATCCGTTCTCTTCTTCTGCTGAGTGACATGTTTTATTCTCGCCCTCCCCTCAGAGGAGCAGGACGAAGACGAGGATGACGAGAACTCGGAGGAGTCGGTGGAGGACGAGAGCGAGGAGGAGCTGACAGAAACGCCAAAAACGTCCTCCACGCCTCCTCCTTACAGCCTCATCCCTCCACCTCCTGTGTGGGTTCAACGAAACCAGGGACTGAGTAAGAGCACGAGCTTTTCACGCAGATCTGAGTTTAGACGAGCGTTTGTCAAACTTTACTTTTAATTTAAATAAGAAACATTCCTGTGAAATCACTGAGAGTCTGAATAAATGATGATTGAAGATGTTTTCCTCTAAAATCTCTCTCTCTCAGTGCGGAGCTGGGTGGAGCTGATCAGAGAAAAGGTAAGACTGCCACCTGCTGTTCTCTAAAAGCTTTTATCAGCCGTCCACAAAATATTATCATAAATACAAAGATGAAAAAAATAAACTTGTTTCTGACTGTGTACTTGGTTTGTTTTAATACTTTAGACACTCAACGTTGACTTTATACTTAAGAGAGAGAAGCTCAGAAGTTATTGTCCCGTCACATGATTCCAAACTTTAATGTACAGGAGATGATAAGGGACACTGAAATAAAATAAAATAAATGATTCTGGTATCTTTCTAAATAATTATTAAGGGTAAAAAAAGAATTTATCCTAAGAATTCTGATCTTTTTCTCCAAATTTGGACTTTTCTCCTCTTAATTTTGACATTTTTCTTTGAATATTAATTTTAAAAAAATACAAGGACTTTTACTTTAATTTCCGATTTCTGGCTTTTTCTGCACTTTCTGACTTTTTTTCTCAGGATATTGATAGAAAAAATAATCATTGGACCTTATTTTTTTATTTCAATCTCAAAATTCTTTTTTTTTTTTTTTCAAACTCTGACTTCTTTTTCTGGATGCAATATTACAAAAATAATGATTAGACCATTTTTTGTGGCTAATATCTCCAAATTGACTTATCTCAGGAATTTTTTCTTGAAATTTTGCTTTTATTTACCCAAATTCTGACATTTTTTTCAGTCTTTTAAAAGAACAAATTATTGAATCACTACTTCAATCTCTGAATTCTGACTTTTTATCAGGAATTCTGAATTTTCGAGGAACTCTGACCTTTTCTTAGAATATTAATTTAAAAAATTCATTGGACTTTATTTATATTTTTTAATTTAATATCCTGTTTCTGACTTTTTTCTCCAAAATTCCAACAACTTCCCTGAATTGTCACTTTTTTCTCTTGATTCTCTTTCTTCTCCTCTGAATTTGACTTTTTTCTAAATTCTCACCTTAATCTTAAAACTCTGGTTTTGTTTTCTCTGCAAATTCATAAATTATTTTCCATTTTGATCCAGTGTTCCTCATCCTCTTCCATACTTAAGTGCATAAATCCTTCAAATCCAATGATTAACTTTCTCTCTCCAATTGTCGATTAGTTCTCAACAGAAAAACACAATGAGAAAAAAAAAATGCAGGAGAAAAACTGACAGTTTTTCAAGTTGAACCAACAGCTTTGAAAACCTGTTTGCTTCAGTCAGAGAATATTGAACAGCAGCATTAAATTTCTTTTTAAATAAGTCAACCATTGGCTGTGAAGCTGCAAAATCTAAGTTTACAATCTGGTCATGTTAAATTCAAAAAGACCTGAAATCAAAAACATGTTGGCATTAACAGTAACGTTACTCTTGAACACTAAAATATCTTCGAGCCGTTAGACTTTTGCTCCTGTTTGTGTATCGACTGGGCCTGGACTCAAATATGTGACACAAGTTTTTACAGCCTTAAATGTTGTGTCTGAGAGTAAATAATTATGATGTGAATGACATGATCCTCTGTGTTCTTGCTTTATTTTCAGGCAGGTTACGTGTCGGGGATGTTGGCCCCCGTTGGCATCGGCATCACGGGCGCCCTGCTGATCGTTGGCGCCCTCTACAGCATCAGGTTGATTCACCGCAAAAGGAGAAACAGCTTCAAACACCAGAGGAGGAAGGTCAGGCAGCAGGAGGTCGGTACAGTTTTCTACGCTTCAACACTTTCTGTCGACATTTCCTCTCAATGAATAA
This sequence comes from Thalassoma bifasciatum, assembly GCA_008086565.1. Lineage (NCBI taxonomy): Eukaryota > Metazoa > Chordata > Actinopteri > Labriformes > Labridae > Thalassoma > Thalassoma bifasciatum. Next base: position 49,652 of record RPOG01003228.1, read on the forward strand.
ATGGCACACAACAAAACTTGTTCAATTTTGTTTTTATCATCTAAGAAACTTTGCCAAAATTAGGTCCATTTTAAGCTTTAAAGATACAGAAATTCTTTTACATGCTTTTATATCCTCACGCCTGGATTACTGCAATAGTCTTTTTACTTGCCTGAGCCAGAGAGATATAAATCGCTTACAACTTGTTCAAAACTCTGCTGCCAGGCTTTTAACCAAAACAAGGAAACATGAGCACATCAACCCGATTTTATCCTCCTTACATTGGCTTCCCGTATGTTTTAGAACTGATTTTAAGATTTTACTGACCACTTTTAAAGCTCTGCAAGGCCTCGCTCCCCCTTACATTTTAGACCTTTTAACCCCTTATGAGCCGATGCGTCCGCTGAGGTCGTCGGGCAAAGGTCTTTTAAATGTGCCGGTGACTCGGCTGAGAAAGAAAGGAGGCTTTTTCAGCGTGTGCTCCGAGGCTCTGGAACAGTCTCCCAGAGGAAATTAGATCCGCTGAGTCAGTAACCTCTTTTAAATCACTTCTTAAAACATATTTTTATCGGAGAGCCTTCCCTGATTTTAACTGAGGTTTTTATTTTCTTTTATTCACACATGTGTTTTTACCTTGTTTGTTTCAATTGTGTATATTTAATCATTATTTTTAGCTGATCCTGTTCTTGTGTTTTCTTGTGTTTTCTTGCCTGCTCTGATGACTGATTTTACTTGAACCGTTTTTCTCAGAGCACTGTTGCTTTTATTGCCTGTAAAGCACTTTGTAACTTTGCATTTGAAAAGTGCTATACAAACAAACTTTATTATTATTATTATTATTATTATTATTATAAACCTTAAAATCGAGTATTTGTGTTTATTTTCTTTCCCAGCAACCTCGGGAGCCTGGGACCAGTCGTCAGGACCAGGCCATGCTGTTGGCCGACAGCTCGGAGGACGAGTTCTGATCTGATCGTTATAGCGCCCCCTGTTGGTGGAGGCCTGTGGAACCCCCCTACTGCTACGACTACTCCCACCCCCCCCCCCTGACCCCACCTGACCCCCCAGGGCTGTGACTGATCCTCACAGTGACTGAGCGTTAAACAGTTTCCTCCTCAAAGGTCAGCTCTGTCTCCCCCATTTTACAACGCGAGCACTTTCTGAACGCCGTCAGCTGACGGTGACGCCGATGTTTGTCAGGGTCCATGTGACGCACTTTGACGTGAGAAAAAAGATTTTGCTGCTGTTAAAAACCGAACATGTTTGCAGGGTAATAGTGAGAAGTTAGAGTTTGAGTCTGTGTGGGGTTTAAGAGTCGATCAGCAGGTTTTCTGTGAAGGAATAAAAAAAAGGGCTGTAGGGGAAATAAACGACACAAAAGATGTAAATAAATGAACTTTGATTCCAGCTGACTCTGAGTCAGTCATGAGAGTGTAAATAAAGTTTCAGTTCCAGTAAATTCATAGAGAAATGCTTCTGGGAAATATTCTCATTAACCTCCATGCAGATGGGAAAAAAAAGATCCATTTGTTGGCAAGTTCAGGGCCACGAGAATAAATAGAAAAAAATAAATTTGGAGAAAGAACTCAAAATTTTCAAGTTTATGAAGCCACACATTTTTTAATTATTGTCAGAAAATTTCAAATAAATTAAGTCACAAATTTTTTGGGTTATAATGACAAAATTTCCAAGTTTGTGAAGAAGCAAAGTTTTGAGTTTATGGAAGATTATTTTCAAGAGTGAAATTGCAAATTTTTGAGTTATGACACCTGTAAATTTTCTTGTTTATGAAGTTCCAAATTATTCTGCTTATGTAGCTAATTTTTTGTGAAAGAAAGAATAAAAATATTACAATTTGGAGAAAAGACTCAAAATTTTCAAGTTTTTGAAGCCACAAATTTTTTAATTATTGTCAGAAAATTTCAAATAAATTAAGTCACAAATTTTTTAGTTTTTAAATCGGCAGTTTTCAAGTTTATGAAGCTGCAGATTTTTGAGTAATTGTCAATTTTTTTCGTGGTAAATATAGCCACTAATATTTGGGTTGTGGTCACATATTTTCGAGTTTATGAAGTAACAAATTTTCGAGTTATCTTAAAAAAATTTTTGTATTTATAACATGTAGTCGCAGATTTTTGTGTTTAAAAAGTCGCAATTCTTTTAGTTTTTGTCTGCAAATTTTCAGACTTAAAAGTTGCATTTTTTTTATTTACAATTCTGCAAATTTTTAGTTTTGAGAAGTCACAAATCTTCAAGTTTTCGTCAAAATAACAAATTTTTGAGTTTATGAAGTCGCAAATTTTTGGATAATAATAACAAAATTTCCAAGTTTGTGAAGTAGCAAAGTTTTGAGTTTATGGTAGATTATTTTCAAGAGTATGAAATTGCAAATTTTTGAATTTTAGTTGCAAATTTTTGAGTTTTGACACCTGTAAATTTTCTTGTTTATGAAGTTCCAAATTATTGTGTTTATCTAGCTAATTTTTTGTGAGTATGAAATTACAAATTTTTGAGTCATAATCTCACACTTTTAAGTTTATACACCTGAAAAATTTCAAGTGTATGGAGTCACAACTTTTTAAACATTTTTTTCATGGTTGCAAATTCACTACTTTATTAAATCTTGGATTTGTTAAAGCAACATTCAGCGGATGGGTTACTGAATGGATGAAGCTGAATCTGAATATTTTTAAACTCAAAAATGTTTGACTTCATAAACTTGATAATTTCAAGTTTTGTCTTTAAAATGTTTAGTTTTTTCCCTCATGTGGCCTCAACACGCTGTCATTCAATCATAAAGTCAGTTTATATGAATAATTTGATCAAGTTGAAGATCAAGATAAAATAAACTAAAGTTTTATCAAAAAATACTAAAAACAGACGTCTAACAGCTCTTAATGGACATGAATATTTAATACAACTGTTCGGTGTGAACTTTCTTTTTTTAATCGTTTGCATTTTGTCGTCATCGTCCCTGAAGTCGACCATATTAGAGAAACTGTCACTACAGAACAGATTTGAGCAGATAAACATGATTATTTTTGCCGAAAATGGTAAATTAATGCTGGATTTTAAAATAAATTTGGTAAATGGTCGAATCCTAACTCGCTGGAGTCTCATGAGTCTGTTTCCCAGAATGCTTCACTGTTCCTCAGAGCAAGAAATCAACAAACTCAAGACTCTGCACATAAAAATGTTTTGACTTAATTCTTGTTTAAATGTGAATTTTGTGGAAATGTGAATGTTTTATTTCAGCGACATTCGTTCATGACAGCTAACGTGAAACACAAAAAACAGAAAAACATAATCTTAGTCTGACATGTAGCATAGATCAGATTCTGTTGTAAAATAAAAGTTAGGATTAAGTTATCAACACTTGGTAAACATTTTTCTTTAAGTGCATGATCAAATCATCGTCTACTCATTCGTGAATCTGCTGCAGATGAATTTGAAATTAATGAACTGATGTTTTTTTCTTTTAACCAGCTATTTTTGCACAGTGACGGTTTTGACCGTCACATACTGTGGAGTTAAAACTCGTCGTGTATAAATAAGTTACACTCGTGTTTTTAACACCTGGGGCCAGTTCTTCAAAAAATTTCATCTGGATTAAAATGGTCCCAATCTACGACAGAGTGTTAGGGCCACATTAAGAGATTTCTTTCTTTTACTACACATTTTAATACGAGAATAAAGTCAAAATCAATTATTTTACTACAAGATTAAAGTCGAAGATAATTACATAGTTTGACACGAGAAGGTAGACTACCAAAAAAAACTGCTGTGAACAAAACATTTTAATAAAAGTTTAATTGTACCTTTATTCTATTAGTAAAATAATTAATTTTGACTTTAATCACATAAAAAATTATTTTGACTTTATCCTTGTAGAAAAATATTTAAGTTTGACTTTATTCTTGTAGTAAAATAATAAAATTTAACTTGATTCTCATTATAAAATAATAAATATCAACTTAAATCTTGTAGTGAAATGACTAATTTCGACTTTATTCTAGTGGTAAAATATTAAATTCAACTTTAATTTTGTAGTGAAATAAAAAACAAAAAATTAATTTCCTCTTTAATCTTGTAGTAAGATAACTAATTTTGACTTTATTCTAGTGGTAAAATAATAAAATTTAACTTTATTCTAGCGGTAAAATAATCAAATTCAACATTAATTTTGTAGTGAAATAAAAAAAATAATTAATTTCGACTTAATCTCATGGTGAAGTAATTAATTATGACCTTAATCTCTTAGTTAAATAATTTCAACTTCAATCTTGTCGTAAAATAATTAATCAATACTTTAATCTCGTAGATGAATATTTAATTTCGACTTTAATCTCATAAAAAAAAATATTTCGACTTTATTCTTGTAGAAATACTTAATTTTAACTTGATTCTCTTTATAAAATAATAAAGATCAACTTAAATCTTGTAGTGAAATAATTAATCAATTTTGACTTTATTCTAGTGGTAAAATAATAAAATTCAACTTTAATTTTGTAGTGAAATTAAAAAAATAATTACGACTTAATCTCATAGTGAAATAATTAATTATGATTTAATCTCTTGGTTAAATAATTATGACTTTAATCTTGTCGTAAAATAATTAATCAATACTTAAATCTCGTAGAAAAATATTTAATTTTGACTTTATTCTCTTAATAAAATAATTAAATTCAGCTTTGTACTTGTAGTAAAACAATTAATTTCAACTTTATTCTCGTAGTAAAATAATTAAATTTGACTTTAACCACGTAGTGAAAGCAAAAAAATTAAAAAATCTTAATATGACCCTAATACTCTGTCGTACTAATCCCATTTTTGTTGTCCAGGATCAGGAAATCTGTTTCTTAAGATAAGAAAAGTTTGTGTTTTGTTTCTTTTCTATAACATGAGCCATCTGATCTGCTTAATGCACAACTGCCTGTTTCCATGCAATAATGTTTTAGAGTCAGTGTTTCTGTAAAATAGTGGACACTTTTGTCTGAATGTAGATATAAAACTGTGAGAAATTAAAGGAATTCTTTCAGACGTGTGTGAGTGGAATGATTTAAAAATGTGACATGATGAACGATACTCCACACAGCAGACAAGAGAACCAGGGTTACAGCATTAAAAAAATCAAATAATTTATTTCTGTGTTCTTTTCCCACATTAAATAAAAGCTATCGGACATTTCCAGATCGAAATCAAGAGAGGGGACGGGGAAGAGGAACGAGGGGAACAGAAATCTGACATGCAAAAACACCGTTTGCCCTCCCCCCTTTTTGCACACTTTTTCGTAGATGGCGTTGGAGGCGTAACAGCCCGCTCCGTAAAAACTGCAGGGAAAAATGCGCCCTGCGGGAAATGCACGGTGGGTTTGTGGTTGTTTGCTTTTTAGTTGCAAAGCTGAGAAAAATGTCTGAGAAAGTGTTTTTTTTTAAGTAGGGATTTTTTTTGATTGTAACACTCAGGTTGGAGTTTGATTGTTAGAAGGAGCTTTTTTTTTTTTTTATTTCAACGTGTGGGATGAAGACAAAAACTGCTCCTGACATCTGTGAACACTGAACTGGCATGTCAAGTCAAAACTTATGTCATTGTCAAAGAGAATGCAACACCGCAAGCCATGGCAACAAACTGATACAGATGATGAAGCCCTTCAGTTTGTGATCCGACGGGCTGTAATGCCCATAAAAACGATGGAACTGCCAGAGCTTCACAGAAGTAAAACAGTCGTTCCCTTCAAAAACAACTGGTTTGTGGATGTTTCTCTTCTTCCCTCCATCAGTAGTTGGCGTTTTAAAGCCTGGGGGGGGCAGAGGAGGGGAAACAAGCGTCCAACACGGGGATTCAAACCTCAAAAATGAAGCAGGAGGAGTTAGAAACAGTGCGAGTTGAAGCCTTGAGTGTGAAAGTTTGTGTTTCAGGGTCTTAGTTCTCTCACCGTATGTATGGGCTAAAGTTGCACAGAAACTTAGAATAAAATCGGATAAATCAACCCAAACCGCCCACATCCCAACAGATGATTCACAAAAAAGAAAACATGCTCTCAAAATATCCAATGAATAGAACAACACTCTTGTACAAATCCGACAAAAAAAAAAAAAAGAAAAAGAAACAGGTCATATGATCCTTTGCTCCAAATGCACAGATGCAAACTTACATACACAGGCTGTTTATGTGGGTGGCAACGCTGTAAACATCTACTTTCCCTTTCTGTCACTCTGCAGCTCCATGGGTCCAAAATCTCAGCAGAGAGGAGAAATAAATCCACACAAAACATTTTTACTTTTTAGGCAGGACTCAAGCGCACGGACGCCTGGTTGCAGAATTTGACACCCTGCACTGCAAAAACTCTCATCTAAGCAAGTCTTTATGTCTTCATTTTAGTACAAGAAAAGTCTAATTATAATTAATATGAGACACATTCAACTTACAAGTCTAGAAATGTCTCATATCAATTTATTGGAGACAAAAATATCGTCTGAATTTCTTGTGACGAGTGAAACAAAACTGCTAATGTGGTAAGAAAAACTTTCTTGTGTTGAGATGTTGTTCTAATTTCAAGAAACTAGACAAGCAATTTTTTTTTGTACCCCACTGGCAGATTATTTTTAGACATCATTTTTGTCTTTTAATATCTTTAAATGAGTCATGTTTCTGGACTTGTCAGTTGAATGTGGCTCACATCAAATTTAATAAGACATTTTCGACAAGAAATAAGACAAACACTTGCTAAGATTTTCGTTCTTGCAGTGTGAGAGTGACATATTTTGCAAATTCTGAAATCTAAGCAAGATTATGTTTTATTTTCAGTAAAAAAACAAACATCTTGTTGGTTTTAAAAGTGAAGAAATATGTCGGGATTCAAGTTATTTAAAGACAAAAATAAGGTCTGAAAAATTTGCCAATAAAGGAAGAAGAATTTTCCTGTCAAGTCTGGACATTAGAAAGATGTTTAATACATTAAACTTTCCTCGAACTTCAACGGCAGATCTTTTTTGACTTGTTACAAGAATTCTGACAACATTTTTGTCTTTAGATACCCTGAAAAAGATTTTTATATCAAGTCAGAAAAGTGAAATTTTGCGAGAAATGAGACGTAAAAACTTGCACAGATTTCAGTTTTTGCACCGTGGGAGTTAAATGCACTGCAAAAACTGAAATGTAATCAAGTCTTTGTCTTATTTTCCTTAAAAAGTATATTTTTTGAACTTAATATGAACTAAATCACTCGACCTGTCCATTAAAATGTCTTATTTCAAGTTATTTACAGACAAAAATGAGGTCTAAGTTGCTCGTAACAAGTCAAAAAAATCTGCCAATGGAGTAAGAAAAGTTTTTTTTGTCTTTAGACATCGCTCCTATTCACAAAAACTCAAAACTTTTTCTCACACCATTGAGCAGAATTTTTTTTACTTGATACAAGCAACTCAGGCATAATTTTTTGTCTTTTATTGACTTAAATTAAGACATTTTTCTGGACTTGTCAGAGAAATGTGTCTCATATCAAATCAAATACATTTCTTCAAAGAACGAGAATCAATGAAACTTTATACGAGGAGTAGCAAGCTGAAATTTATGGAAGAAAAAGTTTGATTATAATGTTGAATATGGATATTTGAAACTGCTGTTTGCTCAGCATTTCAACATGAATGACATAATGACATAATGACTTCCTTAGATTTCAGCTTTTGTGGTGCATTTAACTCCCCATCTTTTCTGACTTGATACAGCCACATTCAACTGACAAGTCAAGAAACAGCTACTTAAAGTTTTTAATGGACAAAAAACGATGTTTGAATTTCTAAGACAAAAGCTTTCACTGCAAAAACTGAAATCTAAGCAAGTCATTATGTCTTATTTTCAGCAAAATTCATCTTATCATTCTTGATATGAGCTAAATTCAACTGATAAGTCCAGGAAAGTGTCTTATTTCAAGTTATTTAAGCACAAACATGAGATCTGAGTTGCTGGTAACACAACAAGAAAACAGTTTGTTAAAATTAGAATAATATCTAAATACAAGAAACTTTTTTTTCTTATCCCATTGGCAGATTTTTTTGCTTGTTACAAACAATTCAGACCTCATTTTTGTCTTTAAATAACTTAAAATAAGACATTTCAATGACCTGGTTTGGTGAATGTGGCTCAAATCAAGAAAAATCAGACAATTTTTACTACAAATATAAAATAACAACCTGCTTAGATTAAAGTTTTTGAAGTGTGTCCAGTATTTTAACATTAGAATAACATCTCAATATAAGATACTTTCATCTTACCCAGTTGGCAGTGGCTCAAATCAAGTCACAGAGGATTTTTTTTTACTAGAAATAAGACATGAACACTTGCTTGGATTTCAGTTTTTGCAGTGTGGTCCTTAAAAGTTGCATAACAACCTGAGATGTAGGTTGCTTTCTAATTCGACTTTCCCCGAAAAAAAAAAAAGATTTATTCTCCTCTCAACTTTCAACCAGACTGTCTCCGACTCTCTTTATTGCATTAACTCACATCCTGGAAAGTAAAAACAAACAAAAAGAAAAGTGTGATTTGTTCCTTCCTGTTGTCCTTATAAGGCTGAAGCAAAACACGGCACCTCAAAGGATCTGATTTTTTTCCTGTGTGGGAAACGAAGAGTCCACACACACAGACAGTGCATCCCTCCTTTGTTCATGTGACTTTAACAAAAAAAAAGAGACAAAACAAGAATGTTTTTGTCATAATTAGTGTGGGATGAGATTTTGAAAAGCGAGGCTGGTTGTGGACACCAGGGAAGTGCATCATGGTCTCAGCCGCTGTGGCGCAGCAGCGTGAGGTTATACAGATGTAGAGTCGACGATCTAAATAAACCGAAAGCGAACACAAGAATAAAATATAATCTGCTAAGAATACTTATCTATTTTCCTTTTTTTTAAACAAGAGATAAACACACACGCACACAGCATATGCAAAACGGGAATCCAGCATATGTAAAGACTCGACCGGACCAGAGGCGAGGCCAAAGTCGCCGCCGCATGGCACCTTTAAGGGGGGCGGGGTCACTGCAGTTGTGTCTGATAGTGCAGATGGATTGAGTGGCACTTTAAAAGAGGAGACACGGAGGAATAATTGGAAAAAGGAGTGACACGANAAGGAGGGGAAACAAACGCACTCTCTCAAGCACAACAGAAAAAACAGGCCACACACCAGTAAAAAAAAAAAAAAAAAAAGAGCCAAACAAAACAAAAAAACATGAGGCGGTAGGTAGGTAGGTAGGTACAAACACGCAGTCATACTATAGCTTTTCCACCAACCAACCAACCGACCGACCAACGTCCAAGGTTAAAAAAGAAACACAAAAATAAACTCCACAAATATTTTTCTTCCCAGTCTGTTTTCGCCGCCCTGCTTCGTGCTTCGTCACGTCGTGTTCGTCTCCTCAGAGTCGAGAGGATTTGCTGCCGTTGCGCCTCATGTCCCGGTCGACGCGGCGCCCCACGATCACGCTCACTCACCCCCCTCCTCCTCCCCTTTTTTACTCCTCCCCCTCCTCCTCCTCGTCACAGGTAGCATGAGGGGCCTCTTCATGAAAACATCAGGCGTGTTAGTCTGTTTCTGCCAAAGCAACACTTGTTCAGAGGTCAAGGACAAAAAGAGGGCGTGTTTGCATGTCTATGTGCATACTCCATGTATTCGTGTGTGTGTGTGTGTGTGTGTGTGTATATGAGTGAAATGACCAGGGCAGAGCTGAGGCCGTCGAGCTGATAGTGTACGAGGTGAACAGCGCCCGTCGTCGGCTGTCCCGTTTCCTTCCCCGTCCGTCCCCTCCTCGTTTCTCTAGCGGAGCCACAGTTTGAGCCGCAGCGCGTCCACTCCGTTCAGGTAGTATCTGAACAGCCGCTTGTCTCTGACAAAACCCAAGTTCTCGTACAGCTTCAGGGCTGATTTGTTGGTGATTTCAGTCTCCAAAACAACCTGAGGACAAAGATATATTTATTAACCCCGTACATCCCACCCAATTCTGGCCTTTTTACCATGCTGCGTTTTTAAAGCTTATAACTGTAGAAACATAAGGTCAAAATTCATCAGTGACACCTCATTTGAAAAATTAAAGTCTCTAGTTTCAGAAAATGTCATGTTTTTATATGTAAATAAAGTCCACATCAGGATAAATGCAGCTGATTTTTAAAATAATTAACTTCAAGATGCTTCATGTCAGACAGACATCCACCACATCACTTCTACACTTTGTCATTTACATCAATTTAAAAAAGTATTGATATTTTGATTTGGGAATCAATACTAGAGTAGGGCTAAACTATTTTAAAAAACAATCTAACTGCAATTTTTCTGGCAGACTTTGCGATTTCAATTCGTTTCTCAATCAAGTTTCAGCGAAGTTTTCACAATGTATAGTAACTAGGGCTGAACAATACGGATACAATTTCATATCTCTATATTAATGCCAGATATCCTGATATTGATACGATACAATATGACTCTGGGAAGCATTTTTCAGAAAAATAAAAGCATGATATTATAACAGGAAGTATAAAGTGTGGTTAATTGATTACATCTCACTGTCAGTCATCAACATTAACAGAAAATCACCAATAATCATGAGACTGTCTGAGCTTTACATGCAGGGTGAGCTGGGAAAATCTACATCATTAATATCTTTGATATAATCAATACTGCAATATTAATATCTTGAATTTTCATATCTCTATACCGACATGATAGAGATTTATCTTTCAGCCCTAATAGAAACATTTACAAACGTAACAGAAAATTACATCAAGCCATGGAAACATCAAAAGTTACTTCTCTAAAGCGGGGATGGAAAGTGAAGGTTAGAATTGTTTCTAACTTTTAGGTAAAAGGTCAATATTTTGAGGTAAAAAGAAATCAATTTAACATTATGTTGAAAAAAGTCTTCACTTTCACATTAAAGGTCAAAATTTTTAAATTAAGACAAAAGTCTAAGGTAAAAATACAATTTTTTTTAGATAAAACGTCAACGTCAGGGAACATTTTCACTGAATCTGACCTTTAATTACAATTCTTAATATTTCTAAACCGGACTTTTTTAATTGTATTTGCTTATAAGAATTGAAGAACAAACAGAGCCATCTTCAGCTATTTAATTTTAAAAATAATGCAGTGAATAATATCCTTAATTATGTTGAGTTAGAAAAGATAAATGAGATATAGAGCAATTAAAAAAAAACAAAAGTTAAATAAGTGGTAAGAAGAAAAACAAAATTCAACAAACCCAATAATAAAAGGATTTTTCTCGACACTAACACTCGAAGGACGTGTGTGTGAAACAGCTGACACAGCAGATCCTGGGTCAGTCACATGATCACGACGTCTGACATTGCGATTGATCAAAATATTCCAGTATCGATCTGGTCATCGTTAATATTTGTTTTTACAGCCTTGGTAGAAAACAGACACATGACTGTTGTGAAACTGGAGCGTTGAAGCTTCTCACTCGTCGTCTTGTCACAAACACAGACAGCTCTAAGGTACAGGCTGTCTCAGGTACGGTGTGTACTTTTTCAGAGGAGGGGGGGTTCAGCTGTTTCTGGCCAAGAATAACTTTATTGAGTAATCTCGCTGCCAATCAAACCACAACGTGTCACACACTGGATCTGTGCGTCGTCCGAGCTGAGCGAGCAGTTTCCCGCTGCTTCCTGTTTTATGCCAAAGTAAGCTCGCTGTAACCCTGAGCCGGCGTTTTCTCACTGGTCCTGGTGGGAATTCAGCTCCACACAACAAACAAAAAAACAACATCACTGATGNGGGGGGGGGGGGGGGGGGGGGGGGGGGGGTTCAGCTGTTTCTGGCCAAGAATAACTTTATTGAGTAATCTCGCTGCCAATCAAACCACAACGTGTCACACACTGGATCTGTGCGTCGTCCGAGCTGAGCGAGCAGTTTCCCGCTGCTTCCTGTTTTATGCCAAAGTAAGCTCGCTGTAACACTGAGCCGGCGTTTTCTCACTGGTCCTGGTGGGAATTCAGCTCCACACAACAAACAAAAAAACAACATCACTGATGCAGAGAAGCAGAGAGGCTGTCGCACCACCACGCCAAAGGAAACGGACAAATTCAGTTTCCATTCATATAATTATGAAAATACAAGCTAGTTAGTTCAACACGAAAACAAATATTCATCAAATATATACACGTCTACAGTTGTGCTCATAAGTTTAATTACCCTGGTAGAATTTATGATTTCTTGGCTCTTGACTGATCCACCATTGGCTACAACAGAATAAAGTGAAAGTTCTGGAGTGGCCATCCCAGTCTTGGTGATTTATTATTTCTTGGCTTTTTTCAGAGATAATGAATGACCCACCATTGGCTAAAGCAGAATAAAGTGAAGGTTCTGGAGTGGCCATCTCAATCTCTGTAATTCATGATTTCTTAGCTTTTTTCCAGAGATAATGAATGACCCACCATTGGTTAAAGCAGAATAAAGTGAAGGTTCTGGAATGGCCATCTCAGTCTCAGTAATTCATGAGTTCTTGGTTTTTTTTCCAGATATTATGAATGACCCACCATTTGTTAAAGCAGAAGAAAGTGAAGGTTCTGGAATGGCCATCTCAGTCTCAGTAATTCATGAGTTCTTAGCTTTTTTCAGAGATATTGAATGACCCACCATTGGCTAAAGCAGAATAAAGTGAAAGTTCTGGAGTGGCCATCCCAGTCTTGGTGATTTATGAGTTCTTAGTTTTTTTCCAGATATTATGAATGACCCACCATTGGTTAAAGCAGAATTAAGTGAAGGTTCTGGAGTGGCCATCTCAATCTCTGTAATTCATGATTTCTTGGCTTTTTTCAGACACAATGAATGACCTGCCATTTGTTAAAGCAGAATATAGTGAAGGTTCTGGAGTGGCCATCTCAGTCTCCTGACCTTAATATCATTGAGCCACTCTGGGGAGATCTCAAACCTGCAGTTCATACGAAACAGCTCAAGAATTTACAGGAACTGGAGGCTTTTTGCCAAGAAGAATGGTCAGTTTTACCATCTGAGAAAATAAAGACCTTGTGAGCTCAACTGTATGTATACATAGCTTTCCAATAATTTAAAATCCATTTGTTTGTTTTCCCATTCTTTATTTACCTTTTCATTATTATCTGAGCTGTATTTGATCTTAGTGGGAAAACTTTGAAAAACATAAAGTGACAAAAAAGCAATACAAATAAAGAACATGGATCATTTAGTTTGTGATATATAAACGTTACACCACTGGACGGTGTTCACTTTGCTCAATGTCATTTTTCCCCAAAGCAGAGTTTTACAAGAATGATGTTAACACTATAAAGTCAGACTGAACACTTTTCAAAAATAATTAAATTGTGATTAATTTCCTCTACATTGCAGTTGGAATTTATTATGAGAGCATTTTTAGGTTCCTTATCTTATGTTTTCTTAAACAAACTTAAGAAATAAATTACACTTTATTAAGAGAAGCTCCATATTTGCTATGGAGCTATGGAAACTATGATATCAATCCCTATAGTCAAAGGGATGAAGAAAACACACACATGACAGAGAAAAGAGAGATTTTGGTTTAAAAAAAAATAAAATAAAATAAAAAAGATTCCAAAAAAGAAACTCTGTTCACATTCCTGGAATCAATAAGTCATAGTCATCAACATTTCTATTTCTGGAATTGTTGATGACTAATATGTATTGATAATAAAACTCCAAAATTCAGCGTGTATGCCAAATACCAATGCCATGATTGCTTCTTGTAACTACATTTCACCCACTGCTCATTAATCACTTTTTAATGCTTTAGGACCTTTTTCTGCTTCTTTCAGACTATTTATCAAGTTTTCTCCTTATTTGTGCTCCCACATTTTTAAAGCAGTTAAACCACCTTACTTTTGTTGCTACTTTTTGTCTTTTTTTACCACTTTTCACCACTTAGATTGTTTCTCTAGCAAAGGTAGTTGTCAACAATTTGTCTCAGGGTTGAGTAACAATAGTGTAGAATATAAAACATCTACAGCAAAAAATGTATTTCTGGTATTCTGACACATTTGAGTTTAAAGAAATATTGCAACAGGACATTTTGGGATTTAATTGCTCAGACCTATTTCACCTAAAATGTTTGGAGATACAAACGTATTTCAGAGCCTGCAGTGAAAGACGCACTGCAAGAGAAATGACTTTTAGAAGAGGGGATGAATTCAAAAGCTGCGAGGAGGCGACAATCAAACCAAGGTAACCAACAAGGTGAGATATTCATAATTTTCAGTGAATTCTTATGAAAAACTGATTCAAATTTGAGCAAATATCAGATAAACAGCCTGTACACATTGGTGTAAACCACCTGAGGCTTCACTATTGACGTATTTCCACAAAGTTCAACATAACACAAGGTAAACTAACTTTCTGAGACATTTTGCAGCAGGAATTGTTTCCTGTGACTTACCTCATCACAGTCACCCTCCACCATGGCATAGATGGCCTTTTTCACCAAATTAGTACCTGACAGGGAGAAGCATGAGTCAATTTTGAGGAAATACTTCGTGGAAATAAATGCACAGAACCTTATTGTATAAGTAGCGCAACAGCCAAAGTGTTTTACAAGAACTCAAGCTGATCTAAATTTAGCATTTGCATAAAGAGATTTGGCTTTCAAAGAAACAATTGGCTCTTTAAAACAATTCTGTAGCTTTCGTTTCATTCTGCAGACTCCGAGTCTCACCGATGCTTTTCCTTCTGTGTTTAGAGTCCACAGCCAACATGGCGATGTAGCCGCGACGGAACATCTTCTTGTGCATGTCAAGCTTACATACGATGGCTCCAACACACTCCTGCTCCACCATGGCCTGTGAAACACACACACACACACACAAACACACACGACAGTTACAGTCTGAAAACTAATAAAAAGATCCCTTTAAGGTGCTGACTCTCTGAGTTGACCTCTGACCTTCATTTCGTGACACTTCCTCTGGTGTCACACCCAGACAAACTGGAACTAGGAAGTTTACAATCTTTAGGTGTAGAGGACAAACAAAGAAAGCAGCTACAGTTCAACCCAGGAGGAAACAACTACTCGAAACACGTTTACACACAAGAATGACTCAACAACAGATTCTTACATCCATAATAAGATAAAAGGATTTCCCTGAAGCAGAGCTGGAAACTGTAACTGAAATCCTCACACCACTGACGCTCTAAGTTTATTATTCTAGTATCTTATTCTATTCTAATATGAAAAAAGAGGTTGTTGTTGTTAACACTTAATGATAAGCTGGCATCGTCTTGACTATAAAATTGTTTCAACTTTAAATTCTATAGCCAAAAAAATCAATAATGCACATCGACTTGATAATCACCGTAGCCCCTCCCAGCTGTTTAGTAGAGCTACAGCTTTCAATTTAAACCCAGAATGCCTTTGTGAGTTATGACATTATAGTTACACCATGAGTGAGGAGGCACCACAGTGGATATGAGGCCTGACTGTACATTGAAAATTAATGCATCGATCGTGATGACACAAATTTTGCAGCACTGAACTCTGGGGTTTACAACACTGAGTAGTTCAACTGAGATTAAAATGATTACTTTTTTTTTTCAACCAACTAGCAGAAGAAGTCCAAGTGGCTGTAAAGAGAATCAGTATGAAGTGGATTGCAGCGACTCCTGTTGGCCGGGGGACTCGCACAAACTGTTGTGTTTTGTGTAATTGTTTTGAAAGTGAAAGGTGATCGGATTTTCTATTTAATACAACATTTCTTTGATTAGGATAACTTTTCAATGTGACAACAAGCAAACTTTGTGAGATTGTAGTGTAGTTTAGTAGCATTAAGCGCTACTCACAGCCTGGTGCTCCTAGACATATCAGTGCTGTGTAACGTTAGTGAATCCTGGTTATGTCCTAGCAGTGCTCATCTACCAACTCCAACCTCACCAAGCAGAGCAAACATAACCTGGCTCTTCATTTGATTGATAGACTCTCAGGTTTGAACAGATCACTTCTGGGTAACTGCTAGGGACGAGTATCTTTCACATTTGAACACATACGGTAACGATACTCAGTACCTGGAAAGTGGCACCAGTACTCCACTACCAATTTTCGGTACATTACTGTGTGTTAATAAGGTGATAAATGTTCATTTGTTTAATAACAGAATCTCAACATATTTCAGTTGAGCATATTGATTTCTAAATATATATAAACTTAGACAAACATCAAAACAACATTCAGCTGTTTTTCCGGAATCACTGCTCAACTCTGTCAGCCGGCGTGGCGTTGTCATAGAGACTCGGGCGTGCCGTAAATCAGTCCAGTCCAGTTCGACTTGTCCAGTCCTGATTGGGAAGCTGGGCATTAGCATTTAAAGATAACCTATTATAGAGCTGAAACTCACATTTTAAATTGTGGATTACAATCGAGTCTATATAAGATAAGAGACTTTTTCAAGAAGAATGTCCTCATGGTCCCTTTAAATCAACCCTCCTGTTGTCTTTGGGTCAATTTGACCCAATTTCAAAAGTTATTTTGTTATAACGTTGGTTTTTCTTTCATAGAATCGATTGAAAATTATATGGATGGTTCCCTGCTTTGCTATTTACATGTAAAACTAGTTATGACTATTATTGTTAAATTAGGTATGTTTGATAAATTTATAGCATCTTCCTACCCTTAAAGAAATTTAAATGATTTCAAAACAATATCCTGTCATCACTTTGACGAATACCTGTCTGTGATATTACATCAATGTATGCACCTCTGATAAAAACCTCAGTGCAAAAAAAAAAAAAAAGTGCTTTTTTCTACTCAAAGAAGAGGTATACTGTTATGCAAATAAGGTCTGTTATACCATATATCACGAAAGTAATTGCTAAGTGAATATGTTGGAAACACCTTCACAAAAATGGAGTAAAAAAATTGGAGTAAATTTTTCACCTTGTACTTTCTAAGCAGTCAGAACAGACAGTGCAAAGTAAATCTGAAGACAAAAGTCGTAATCAACCAAACGAGGACGAGGGTTGACACAAAGTGGTGTTAGAACAAAATGTATTTTTTTGCCCTAACATAAAGCTTTTATATCATATTTTAACGTTGAAACAATGAGTTATATTTAACAGTGTTGGTGTCATCAGTGGGACATTGACATGTGTGTTTGTCTTTAGTACATATGAGCTCCATGTTTGCTGCCTTTCACACACACTGACAGGTGAAAGCATGCAGTCACACCCAGGTATGCAGCTGCAGGTAACTCAAGTCCTCAGGGGGGAAAGAGGGGAGTCGGCAGCGCTGACTGGATAAGAAGTAGGAATACACCAGTTTGTGTATCTTGTGTATCGCGATAAAGCCAAAAATATCGAGGTATTGGTTTTAAGCCATATCGTGCAGCTTTAACCAGTGGAGGAAAGAGTATTGAAAATCTGAACTCAAGTACAAGTACTGTTACACTGCTAAAATATTACTCAATCACAAGTAAAAGTACAGAGTATTTGTCAAAAAAACTACTCAGATTATTAGTTACTTTTAACTGGTGATGTCACTGTCACTTCTGCAGATGGGGCTCTAAATTTGGTTGTTTTGCTTTACCAATAGTTAAAACACGAACACTCAATAATCATTAATAACTGATAAGATAGAAAACAAGTGTTTTTAGCTCATTTTGATTGGTTGTTTTTTTGTCTTTTTTTCTCATTTTAAGATTTTATTTCCTTATTCAGCAAAGGTCTCAGGCAGACGAAAAACAAAATTAGATGAGGTGCAGTTTCTGCCACGACTATTGATGGAATATCCACGAATATATTTTTAACTGGTTAAATTCTTCACACAAAATTAATTAGTGATCAATCATAAACATCCATTAACATTTTATTGTTTTGTTTTTCATCCATATGTCCTGGTTTTCATTGGCTTGTTTGCTATTAAATCACTTTACTGGCTACAAAAATGCAGGTAAAAGGTCTTGATCAGTGGTTCCCAACCTTTTCCAACTCAGGGCCCATTTTTAAGTCTCAAAAATTTTTGAGGCCCATCTCCAACCCAATAAGTACGGCGGCTACAAATTGTCTTAACAGCCCAAGATATAATGAAAAATACAATAAACTCAAAATGTGAAAACTGGTCAATAGTATAACAGATGTGAAGCCAAAAACGTAATAATTTTTTGCCCAAAATCTAACAACTTATTCCATTTTGAGTCAGTTATTACATCTTTGGTTTTACTACATTCTGTTTGTTACATTTTCAACAAGTTTTTGAAATTTGGGTTTCACAGCATTTTATTTTATTACATTTCAGGACGTTGTTATATTTAGGGTCATGTTACTGATTGGCTTCCTAAAGGACTTTTTTTTCCATGAATATCTGAACTGTTTTAATTTCCTTTAAAACTGAACTGAGGTTGACATTTTAAATGTTGTTCTGTATATTTGTATCTTCATATTGGAAATTATTTGACAGGTTAAGCTTCTTCAGCTTAATTGTTACATGGGCGTGTGGGAGGGGGTTTTGGTTTTGGCTGCAGGCCATTTGTAATTTTGTAATAATGTTGCATGCCATGTCTTGCATGTCTTTGTAACCTGCTGCTGGATACTGTGAATTTCCCTCAGGATCAATAAAGTATCTATTGTCTAACTCAGGGGTTCCCAAACTTTTTCGCCTGTGACCCCCAAAATAGCAGCGTTAGGGACTGGTGACCCCCTGCTGTGGTACAACACTAATGGGACAATCCAAAAACAGACAAAAACCAACAAAACCCCTCCCTGAGGAAACTTAATTTAACTGATTGATAGAAAATTTACCGACTAATGTGCACTTTGCTGAGTTCACGGCATCAAACTTGAACAAAGAAATGTGAAAAACAGATAAAACATTTTCTGTTTGCATAATTTTATATTATCTTTCACCCCAATTTTTGCTTTTATTCTCACAATAATGGATAAAATGTTCATGAATTGTTCATAGTTTTTGGGACACATTCCATGACCCCCTATCAATGTCTCGTGACCCCCCAAAGGGTCCCGACCCCTACTTTGGGAACCACTGGTCTAATTGCTGGTCAAGATATTCATACTCAACTATGATTTTAATAGTAACTAAGTAGATTACACAGCATAATGATTACTTAAGTGCAAGTAAAAGTACAGACTTGTAAATGTACTCATAAAAGTACAAGTACCCCAAAAAGCTACTTAATTGCAGTCATGTGAGTATTTGTAATTGATGACTTCCAGCCCTGGTTTTTAGTCAGACTCACCAAGAAGCAGAGCTGCGGCCAGTTGTGGATGAAGTACCTGTAGGTGTAAATGGAATAAGGCTCAGATAAGTCCTTGGTGATCAGTCTCATGATCCACGGC
>RPOG01003229.1:0-68947 GCA_008086565.1 Thalassoma bifasciatum
CTTCATTAGAGTTTGAACTCTGCTTATTGGCATCCTCAGTTCCTTGGATATCTTTTTATATCCCTTTCCTGTTTTATACAGTTGGATTCACTTTTCCTGCAGAAACTTTGACAATTCTTTTTCTTTCCTCATGACTCAGAATCCAGAAATGTCAGTGCAGCACTGGATGAAAGATGCAAGAGGAGCTCAGAAACTCACTTACCTCTGAATGTGTGTAGTTTGAAGATTTGTGGCAGTTGTTGATGGTAAAACAGTTCAAAAATGTTTAACCGTCTGGTGGCTGCGTATTCAAACGTCAACCTTTTGGCAGAAACGAGGCTTCAAGACCAGAATCACATCTGAGCTCATGCACAAGCAAAACTTGCTGTTATTTTTCTTTTATTGACATGTTTTATCACCTTTCCTGAGCTCCTTTTCTTCTCCTGGTATCTGCAGCTCAGCACTTACAGCGTCGATGCTTCGACCTTCACTTCCAGCTGATAAAAACAAGGTGACGTGATAAAACCAGCCCAACTTTAAAATGTCACAGTAACTCAGAGGACGACAGAGGACGTTAGTGGAAACGGTCCAATAACATTTCCCTCCTCCTGAACTCACCTGACACTGAAGAAATGTCACCGAGCTCTTAGTTCCTGTTCTGGATCTGCAGACTCAGGACTTTAATGATCCTCCTCAAATACTGAAGCTTCTCTACTTTTCTCAAAGCTTCATAAACATCAGAGCCTTTAAGACGACTGCCTCTACATGATCGGGTTCTGGTTCTGGATCAGAACTGGAGCTTTTGAAAGTGAAGAGAGTCTTTTAAAGAGGATTTAAACCTGGTCTGAGCTGTTTTAACTGACTGACCTTTATAAAAGGCCTCTCTCTCTCTCTCTGTCTCTCTGTCTCTCTCTCTCTCTCTCTCTGTCTCTCTCTCTCTCTCTGTGGATCCATCAGGACAAAATCATGTTGTTTCTTTCCTCCAGGGTTTGATCTTGAACTTTTCTCAAACACAGACTCAAATGTGACACAATCAGACGCTGTCGTCGTCTCAGGACTTTTTGTGTTAAAGTCTGAGTCTCAGGTCAACCTAACAGCCAATTGAACGGAGAGAAGACGTTTTCGTGTTGTGGCCTTTGCCAATGTGTTGTGGCTTTTGCTGTCGTAATGTGATTTTTTTCATTTGTGTTGTGACTTTTGCCGTTGTGTTGTGACTTTTGCTGTTGTGTTGTGACTTTTGCTGTTGTGTTGTGACTTTTGCTGTTGTGTTGTGACTTTTGCTGTTGTGTTGTGACTTATGCTGTTGTGTTGTGACTTTTGCTGTTGTGTTGTGACTTATACTGTTGGGTTGTGGCTTTTGTGTCGTGGCTTTTGCCGATGTGTTGTGGCTTTTGCCATTGTTTTGCAGCCTTTGCCGTTTTGTGATGGCTTTTCCGGTTGTGTTGTGGCTTTTGCCGTTCTTTTGTGGCTTTTGTGTTTGTGTTGTGGCTTTTGCTGTCGTATTGTAGCTTCTGCCGTTGTGTTGTTGCTTTCGCCATTGAGTTGTGGCTTTTCCAGTTGAGTTGTGGCTTTTGCTGTTGTTTTGTGGCTTTTGCCGTTGAGTTGTGACTTTTGCTGTTGAGTTGTGGCTTTTCCAGTTGAGTTGTGGCTTTTGCTGTCGTATTGTAGCTTCTGCCATTGTGTTGTGGCTTTTGCCGTTGTGTTGTGGCTTTTGTGTTTGTCTTGTGGCTTTTGCAAGTCATTGCGCACCTACCGGCTGCTTTATTCAGGCAAAAAAGGTTAAAAAAATAATTCTCCGGGGCGCAGATGGCCTAGTGGATCTGGCTGCGCACCATGAGGCTTGCCCTCGAGCGGGCGGCACGGGTTGAATCCGACCTGTGGCCATTTCCCGCATGTCACTCCCCACTCTCTCTCCCCTTTCCGACGCTATCCACTGTCCTCCTCTATCTAATAAAGGCACAAAGGCCAGAAAAATAACTTAAAAAAAAAAAAAAAAAAAATTCTCTGTGACAGATCATAGTCCAAACTTTCGCTTCGATAATCAGATCTGACGCTCTCTGCGGTCTCTAACGACCACCAGGAAGTAGGCCGCTAACCGCCAACGCCGTCCTTCTGGGTCAAACACACATTCCTCCAAACGCTGCGTCCTTTCTCGGTAACGGAGCGTGTGAAATCAATCAGGACAAAGACGTGAACTCAGACGTACAGGAAGCATCAGGGCGGTGAACCCGTAACGTACACAGACAAACAAACGCACTGAGCGCGCTCAAAGAGGCGCTTTGTTTGCCCCCCCCACCTGCTCTCGTCTTCACCCACAGGAAGAAAGGGTGACCCAAATTTGACACGACTGGGGCGCAGATTGTCAAGGACGGGTGGGTTTATCTCTGAATGGATGCACTGTACACACACACACACACACACACACACACACACACACACACACACACACANTGTGTGTGTGTGTGTGTGTGTGTGTGTGTGTGTGTGCTGGTGGGAGTGACCGACATACCTTTACACCCTGCACACCCACAGCCCCCCCCCCCCCTCTGTTTCTCTCAGTCCTGTGTGTGAGCGTCACTCAGCAGAGCTCTTATCTGAAGCGTGGATCTGTTTATCTTCTTCTCCTGCTGCTGCTTTAAGGTCTCACTGCAAATAACTGCAGCGTGTGTGTGTGTGTGTGTGTGTGCGAGAGTGTGTGTGGGTTTTTGATTTTCTTTATCTGAACTGACATTGGACGAGGAAATTTCCTGATTCTTAAATGTGAGTAAGAGTTCAGTTTTTGGGATCAAAAGTCTTTAAAGTCTTTGGTGCAATTCTGCAATACTTTGATTTAGCTGCTGTCTCTTTAAGAAGGAGCCCCTTCACTCTGATTGGCCAGTCTTCTGGACGCCTGTTGGGGGCGGAGCTTTGAGCAGACCTTGGTGTTTGAGGTCTGTTAGGAAATCCTTGTTTCCTACTTTTCCACCAGTTTTTGTTTGGTGTCAGTTAGAGCTGAACGATTTGAGAAAATAATCTAAATGTGGTTATTTAAATGTAAATATTAGTCTTGTCTATCTCCTATTCTTTTGTGTTTATAGTTGTTGAGAGTATGCAAAGTTTATTATTATCAGTAGTATTTTCCCTTGATTTCCTTACTTTTACCTTGTACAAGAGAGCACATTATACCAAAAGAAATGCCTTGTATGTTCAAGCAAACCTGGAGATTTAAGTTGATTCTGATTTTTTTTTCCTGTGTTGCAATCGTGATTTATGTTGCAATTATTTACAAGTTCC
The DNA here is from genome assembly GCA_008086565.1 of Thalassoma bifasciatum. Lineage (NCBI taxonomy): Eukaryota > Metazoa > Chordata > Actinopteri > Labriformes > Labridae > Thalassoma > Thalassoma bifasciatum. Next base: position 3,253 of record RPOG01003229.1, read on the forward strand.
TAATCTTATGCATTGCCAAAAAATACACAATCAATAAATCACCTTGTAGCGTTCTTGCACAGTGTGTAGTATTGTGACTAAACACCAAGATAAACCGGAGCAAAATGAAGACAGAGTCGAAGTAAGGTTCAGCATTTACTGTCAGACTTCATCATTAAACATGCCGGTGAAAACTGCAAATAAACAATATGAAACATTCTTTTACTAAAGGAAAAATAAAGCATGTTGCATCAGATATGCACTTCAATTACATTTACATGATCCACAATCATGTTTGCTTTACCTTGTTTTTGACATGCAAATAAACTTACACTTTAATCCTCTAGGAAATAATATTTTTAACTAATACAGCACTATTTATATTTTTAACACTCTAAATATTTTATCTATGGACTTACGGCATTGCCTCTTCCATAAGATCCAGGTAACTGAATATGAAGTGCAGTTAATTTAGATAAAGGGTTTTGACAGGAAATGATGTCATAAAAACTACTGCCTTCAAAATTAAAGCCTTTTATCTAAAACAATTCTCTTTACAGTCTTTTAACTTATTTTAACAACTTAAATTACTGCCATACAAAACATTTAAATGACACATTGTACATAAAATAAAGAAATGCCTTGGAGGCAGCACACACCTTTTATTGAAAAAGCACCATATTCGATGAGTACAACTAGGAATGAATAACTTTGAAAATAGAAGAACTATTTAGATTTACATTTTAAATTAGATTTTAATTAGAAATGTGAGGCATCTGAAAAGTTTATTTGCAAGTTCATGCAGTCGATACCATTTTTAGCCCATTGTAATCACTTTTCACGCTTCCATTTTGTCGCTTTTTGACAATATTTTTGCTACTTTCTACATATTTTCCAAGTTTTCTCTCAGTTTTCATCATTTTCATCCATGTTTGCTTCTTTTTGACAATTTTGCCACTCCTCACCAATTAGATTGTTTCTCTGTCAAAAGTAGTTTTCAACAGTTTGTCTCTTTGGTTGATTAACTCCAGTGTAGAACAGGAAACATCTGCTGTAAAACAATTTATTCTGACATATTCCAACTACAAGAAAAATGGCACAGTCTGTGATTAGGATATTAAAGCAGGACATGTTGTGATTTAATCTAGTTTGTGAGGCTTTTGATTACAACATTTAACTGTAAACTGATGCTGTTAGAAACTGTGAAATCCTGGTCATTTTTAACTGAAAACACCTGTTTAGATTCCTGCTCCTCCTCCTCTTCATCCTGTTTCTACCCCCTCTTTAAGTTTCTGCTCTCGTCTGATCCATCTCTCTGTTCTTCTCCTCCCTTCTCAGACTGAGACTCTTTATTTTCGTCTCTCGTTAATCTGCCCTTTCTCTCCTCTGTTCTTCACCCTCTTCACTTTATCCTGCTTTGACCTCCTGCCTGCTCTTTCACGTGACTCCTCCTCTTTAAGTTTCTCTCCTTCCATTCATTCTCTCTTCTTCCTCTTCACCTGGGAACTTTATTTCCTCGTCCTCTCTCGTGTCTTCTCCCTCTCTCGGACTCTTGCTGACTCCTCGTTTCCTGAAACCTCTTTTGGCTCCTGCTCGTTTCCCTCTAAGCGGCTGATCCAGCTGTTTCTGCACGCAGCGTCGTTCAGGCGGCTTCATAATCACTTATCTTTAGCTCTGCAGAATGGACACTTCTCCACAGGGAGTCATCTGCAGCGTTGAATATAAGGAGGCAGAAATGGCTTTTCTTACTGCAGGAGCATGAGCAGAGTCCAGTTTCATACGCTCTAACTCATCCTTTCACCGCGCTGGGAGAAAACCAACACGTTCAGACTCTGTGCATCAGCTTAAACATATGTCATCCTGCAGCTCTGTTACTGCTCAGCCCACGTGATGCTCATTGGCTTTAATGAGGAGACTTTCTGCATTAGAGCATCGTTTCCAGCAGATTGAACTGGTCAGAGTTTGCACGCGAACGCCAGCCTCAGGCGGCCTTTAAAGATATTTGCTCAATTTTTGTGGCCTGTGTTTATGCAAACCATTAAAATCTGCCCAAACTTTAAGACTCAAGTTAAAATTATCACACTGTAACATAGATCAGTGATTCCCAACCTGTGGGTCGCGGCCCCCTGGTGGGCCGTGGAGGTATTGCAAGTGGGCTGCCAAATCATTTCCAAAATAGTCTGATTTTAGTGGAGTGTCATTACATAAAAACTCAGTTAAAAACTTTATAAGGATATTAAAAATGTTCAGCTATTCATATATAAAAAATGAGAAGGTATGTTAGTGGCCAATAGGTAACAATGACCCAATATGTAATAAAACCCGAAATGTAATAAGTTGTCAAAAATGTAACTACAGTGCCGAGCCCAAAACTTAACAAAATGAATGTATTAAAAACAGAAATGCAATAACTGACTCAAACTGTATCTTTCTTGGCAAAAAAAAGTTGTTTTGTTTCAGAATCTGTTGCATTGTTGACCAGTTATTACATTTTGGGTCATTGTTAAAAAATGGGTTCATTTTTTATCCTCTGTACTTATTGGGTTGGAGGTGGGCCGCAAAAATTTCTGAGACATAAAAGTGGGCCCTGAGTTGGAAAAGGTTGGGAACCACTGACATAGATTTACCTTTAAGTTTTAGAGTAATAAGAACTTCTGGAATCAGAAGAAGGAATTAAAGCAGGCAGTGATACTTAAATCCCTGTGAGGTCTTTCTAATATGACCGATCTACTATTTAAAATGAGTCTATCAGCATGGCAATATGTTACTTCTAAATGCTAATTCTTGGCTTCCAAATGTTTTGGACTGAACCAGATTGATTTATGGAAAGTGAAAGTCTATGACACACGACCCTCAAACAGTGGCTAAAGGCTAAAACATGTGCTAAAGGCAATCAGAATCAGAATCAAATACATTATTTATCCTGTTGAGGAACTTTAGTGATTGAAGTAGGAAGCTTCTTATAAAGAAAATGACAAAGAAGGTAAGAAAAAAGGATATTTTAGTACTAAGAAGCTGCTAACAGGGGCTGAAGGCTATAAAGCTCATATTAAGTCTATAAAACAATGTGATTTTAACACAAAACAATGCAAGAATTCAAAAGTAACTGGCTATACTTATACATTTCTTTTTACATGTAATGACATTTTTATTTCCTGTTAGTGACCTCGGTTACAGCAGCCTCAGAGTTGATCAGGTTTATGAAACTGGCCTTGAACATGTTGAACTTCTGTAGATGTAAACACCCAAACAGCTGTTTTTATCCTGACAGAGTCTGGTCTTTCCATTTCTGCATCTCCTCCTCTTGTTTTCTCCTCTTCCTCTCTGCAGTCACACTCAGAATCTTAGAGGATAACTGCAACATTTATAATCCTTTAGAATTTAATAAAAATAAATCTGAAAGTGTGGCATTTACTCCTTTACTGGTTTGTTTAATCCGGAGCATCAGGAGAACCAGTATCAGACTCTGTTCTGTTTTTCCTCTGGAGTTTCAGGCCTAATCTCTCTCCTGTTGTGGTTTTTCTGCTGCTGCACTTTTGAGTTGAGCAGAAGGATCTTGCAGCACGCTGATCCCAAACGCCATTAAAAAGCATCTCAAACCGTGTGGGCGTCCGGACCACCGCCCCCCCCCCCCCGGTGTAAGAACATCATCATTATCTCTCTCTGTTTCTGCTGCTGCTCTATATTAGTTTCACATCATGATTCTCCAACACTTCCTCCCACCTCACCTTTCGCTCGCTTAACTCTGACACCTGACAAACTCTGTAAACATTTCTGAATGATTTTACTGCGCTGTGTTAAAGCAGGAGCAGCGACCTCTTGAGTCTGAGTGTTTTACCGTACGGATACTAAAGGAAATCTAAAATGAAATAAAAGTAATTCGGCAGCCAACTTTGACGCCTTGAGGAAAAAAAATGTGTTTTCACGGAAACTCTGAGGGTCTGAAAATGCTGTAGTGTGCATGCCAGGCCTGCAGGTGGCGATACAACTGTAGGAGCCGTTTATACAGCAACAGTTTAGAAACTGAAGTCGAGGTGAGTAGAGAAATGCAGCAACGATGCACGCTTTGTCTTTTTGTTGTTTTGCACCTTTCTGTGTAAACGAGAGGCTGAAACACAACAATATCTCAGCGTTTCATCTTAAAACCGTTGTCGTGGAAACGGTCTCTCAGAAGAAGAAGAATGGGCAGTTGAAAAGTCATGATACATGTGCAGATGAAAAAAATAGAAATTTTAAAAGATTGATAAAAAAAAATTAAGAGAGCTCAACTTTTTACCTAGACATAATTTATTTGTGAGGAAAAATGACATAAGAACTTGAATTTTGCAGCAGAGTCTTAAGACTTTATAGATATAGACTATTTTGTAAAACTAGAGACCCGCTCTTGAAAAATCTTTAAACTTCTTGAAATAATGCAAAACTGCACAAAAGACCAAGTAAGCAAGGCTAGAATGATGCCTAGAAATAAAAACAACATCTGACGACATGATAGGCTTTGAAAATAAAAGTAGTTTCAATTTTCTTGACTCAAAATGACTAAAAACAGTGGCCCCGACAAAGCAGTTTAAGTTTAAAATCCCCTTTTGTTACCATAGCTGTGTGTGTGTGTATGAGTTTTGTGACTTTTATTATTTTCTAGTGTTTTAATTCCTCATTTATGTACTTATTGTTCCTATTACTGTAACTGTAGGGCAGAACTACAGTGTCCTACTTGATTGGTGTTGGTGGATAGTCCCATGTTGATACTATATTTAAGAACATGTGTGTCAGTGGGTGTGTTCTGAAACTATGACAACAATTAACACTTCTATAACTAAATCATCTTTATTTTGTAATTTTCTTCTTTTTGTTCATTTGTGTGTATTTCCTGTTTTAAATGACAGGTCCTTGCTTGGTCAGTATTTTTACATCGTCCCCTATTTGTGCTATAAACGCGTATGAGTGTGTGAGCAAAAGAGAGCTTTAGGGATGAGTGGAGATTGGGGACGAGGCCGGGAGTGTGTTTTGGGGTAAAGGATTGGCTGAGAAGTTGAGAGGGGGGAGATTGTGTGTGTGTGTGTGTGTGTGTAGGAAGAAGGGGGCGGGGTTAGGGGTTAGGAATCTGTTTACAGAGGCCTGAGGGAGGGTTGTCCGAACAGCCAGAGCCGGAGAAGAAACAGTCCGAAACATGAGAGAAGGAGCCAGAAAATGGGACAAAGAAAGAAGAATGTGAAGAGAAGCAAAGAGAGGGAGGAGGAAAGGAAGTGACAAACATTTGGTTCCTTTAAAGGTTCTTGTGCAGGAGTCACAGGAGGGAAAGTTAGGGTGATGCAAAGCAACAGCGGTGCCGCCTCTCTGCTCCTGGACATGCAAATCGGACATGTGGTGTGTGTGTGTGTTGGTGTGTATGTTTGTGTGTGTGTGCTGCACAAATGTGACTCTAAATCTAAAATCTCACGCTGTCTCCATCTGCTTTTCTGTTTCTCTGCAGATTTTGAGGAGCAGTTGTACGACACCAAGCTGACCGGACAGACGTTCAGGCATCCGTCTCTGAGCTCCGACGACACGTCCACCTCGCTCAGCCGCTCGCCAATCTCCCTCAACAACAAGAGGCCAGACTTCATCTTCCTGGTAAACACACACACACACACAAGGGGCTGAGCAATTAATCACAAATTAGATCAAATCACAATATGTCCTGTTGCATGTTCTAATTGCTGTCACTGCGATATTTCCATCACCTGAAATGTGTTAAAATATCAGCTACAGTTTTTACAGCTGATGTTTTCTGTTCTACACCAGAGTTACTCAACCAAAGAGACAAACTGTTAAAAACTACCTTTACAAAAGAAACTAGACAAGTGGAGAAAAGAGGCAGAAACAGCAATAAAACTTAGTTTGAGGTAGTAAAAAGTGACGAACGGCAACGAAAGTTTGCAAGAAAAGAGTGCACCTACAAAATAGTTAGACGGTTTCAAAAAATGGTCCAAAAGTGGCAAAAAAAGAGTGAAAAATGACTAAAATGGACAAAAAAATAACAATAAAAATTTCTGAAGGAAGTTTAAAAAAATTCAGAAAGTTTAAAATATTGGAAAAAAGTGATGAAAACACGACTAAAGTGGACAAAGTCAACAAAAATGGCAAGTTGGGGTTAATCTTGGAAAAAAGTCTGTATGTTGCAAAAGATGGTCCAAAAAAGGGCAAAAACAACAAAAATTGGCAAGAAAATTGGGAGTGAACCTGGAAAATAGTGAGAAAGTATCAAAAGTGTAAAAAAAGCAGGTAAAAGTGGTTAAAACGTGTAAAAATCAGTCCCAGTTGTAGTGGTAGTGGGTTGTTGTTGTTGTGCTGTAAATAATGTGACTGTTCATGTTCTACAATGAGTTTGTTTAAAAACAGAGAAGACGGAAACTAGAAATAATTGCAAAAACAAAACAAAAACCCAACTGCAATATAGGAAATAATAATCTCTATAAGATTATTTTTGAAAGTTATTCAGCCCTAACACACACACACATGATGCATTCAGTCTTGTTTGATTTTATGTGTCTGCTACACCGCGTCATCTCTTTGGTAAACAAACACTTTCTTTGTGTTATTTCACTGTTTTTATATTATTTCACTTCCTCTGAAGCTTCGCAGCGTTACACACACTCTGTGTCCACTTCGCTCATCATCCTCACTTTTCTCCTTCAACACTTCAGACGCAACGTCAACACCAAACTCTCTCTGCTCTTTCTCTTCTCCTACACTTCTATTTATTCCTGCTCTACAGCTTCTGTCTGAAAGATGCTGTAAATAAATCCACGGCTTCCAAATCGATCATAATCTCAACTACCACCCCAGTTCCCCCAACGAGGCTGGGACATTTTGTAAAATATAAATAAAAGCAGAATGGAATTATTTGCAAATCCTGTTTAACTTATATTCAACCGAAGACACTATTCAGCAAGATATTTGTTGTTAGACTGATCAAGCTTGTTCAGGTTGATGTTTCCTCTGTTTCCTCCTCTTTCCTTTAACTGGTTCAGTGTTTGTGAACTGAGGACACTAATTGTTGAAGCTTTGGAGCTGGAATTCTTTCACATTCTTGTTGATGAACAACTTCAGTTGATCAACAGTCCCAAAGTCTCTGTTGTTGTGTTTTGTTCTTCATAATGTTCCTGTGTAAAAGTTACCCTCTGTCCAGACCTGACGTCCGTCCAGTCACATCATCGACGTGAGAAGATGATGCCTCGGTGCGACAACATTGTCCTCGTCTTACACAGAACCAAAGTAACAGAACGACTTTATTAGTCCCTGCAGGGACTTTTTCTGTTTCACAGAACCTACCGTCGTCTACTTGCTCCAAAACCTGTTTGTAAAGAACAATCCTGATTGTCCTTTTCCTCTTTGGCCCTGAGGACACCACGTCCATGATTTCCAAAAAGAGTTCTGCGGCGTTTGTGTGTGTTGTTGATGTGTGACTTTGTCTTTGCATGGTAGAGTTTGAACTGTCACTTGTAGATGTAGTGATGAACTGTGTTAACTGACAATGGTTTTCTGAAGTGTTCCTGAGCCCACGTGCTAATATCCTTTACACAATGATGTGGGTTTTTAATGCAGCGCCGCCTGAGGGGTCAAAGGTCACGGCCATTCAATGTTGGTTTTAGGCCTTGCTGCTTACGTGCAGAGATTTCTCCAGATTCTCTGAATCTTTTGATGATATTATGGTCTGTAGATGATGAAATCCATCAATTCCTGCAGTTGGACAAAGTTGAGAAACATTGTTGTTAAACTGTTGGACTGTTTGCTCACGCAGTTGTTGACAAAGTGGTGAACCTGGCTCCATCTTTGCTTGTGAAGGACTGAGCCTTTTGGGGATGATGCTCCTTTTATACCCAATCATGACACTCACCTGTTTAAATCAACCTGTTCACCTGTGGAATGATCCAAACAGCTGTTTTTTCAGCTTCAGCAACTTTAACAGACTTTTGTTCAACCTGAACAAGATTTTTAGGAACGAGACGCAGCATCAAACTCAAAATGAGTTTATTGGTTTGAACAATACATTTCTCGTCCTTGTAGTGAATTCAACTGATTATTAGTGCGACAGGATTTGCAAATTATTGTATTCTGTTTTTATGTTTTACACAACGTCCCAACCTTATTGGAGTCAGGTTTGTATAAATACGTCGTCTCTCTGATTGGCTGCTGTTTGGCGTCACATTAAGAGTCTCTGACATTCCTCCTCTCCACACGTCTTAATAAACGACTCTTTCTCTGTCACTGATATCGCTTCAGCCAACGTTTGTGTTGTGACAAAACGCCTCATTGCTTTTGTTCACTTGGCTGAATTATCCAGAAACTATTGTGCAGAACGTCCCGCCCCCTCTTTTTGGATTTGTCAGAATTACTCATCATCCTTTTCACACGCTCAGCAGGTCTCCATAAATAAATGCCAAAGCGTTTATCGCCTCCACGATGGAAATATCACTCATTCTTCAAACAGACAATTACATAAGTGCTGTTTGTTCGTCAGCTCTTCGGGCCGCGCTGGAGTTATCAGAGTCAGAGTCGACTGGAACAATGAGTTTACGGACTGATCCGTCCATAAAGATCAAACTGAGCGACTGCAGGAAACAGACTCTGCAGCTGCAGGAGTTTCAGGTTATTTCCCTGAAATGTGCCGTTACAGCAGTTTGATGAACTCCCTCTGTGATTAGAGATGTTAGTTTAACGTCTCGCTCTGTGTTTGGGTTCATTTCAATCACACTTTGGAGGATTCCCACGAGACGACCCGGGTTTTATCAGACAGGAGAGTTTTCCCTCCGTGCACTTTGGATTTCCTCCTCAGATAAAACGCTGAGCAGCTGATACCGTTAGCCTCCCAGCTGGGATTACAACTTCCTGTTGACGCTGGGATCAGAACCATTGAGGGTGGTGGCTTCGCATTTCAGCATTAAGTATTTGTTGCAAGAAGGTGCTTAATGTTGAAATGGGGCTCAGCGTTGCCACATCCAGCATTTACTAAAAGGAGATGCCAGACCCCGTCCACCAGTTTTTTTTGGATCCCCACTCGTTGAACAAAGTTGGGTAACACTTTATTTCAAGGTGTATCCATACGACTGATATGTCTCATGTTTATGAATGTTGCCATTAAGTGTCTTTCGGTCAATTACGTCACCTTTAATGCAAAGTTGATATTATTTAGGGATGTTTTTGTTACGACAACTTGACATTTACATGGACAACATAACCTGCCACTGTCTTGTAAATGTCAAGTTGTTGTGACAGAGACATCCCATTGGCATTTAAGGTGACGTAATTGGCCATATGACACTTCATGACAACATTCATAAACATGCATGAAGCCTCCTTCAACTTCATGACAGATGCCATGTCACGTCATGTCTTATGTGTACCTCTTCAAATAAAGTTGCACCAATTCTGATGATTCAAAAAATAAAATGTTAAAAATGCTGAGGAATGATGTGCTTGTATAGGATTTTTCTGTAACTTTTGTAGTTTTCAAAATATTCTGAATTTTCCAAACAATTTTGCCCCGTTGAAATGAATGGAGAAGGTCTGTTACCATGGAAACTTCACCGCAGCGTCGGTGTGATAGCCTCTGACTGGGTCCAGAGATTTTTTTTTAGGGTTTGTGGTGTTAGTTTTCAGTATAGACACATAATAATTCTTTAAAAACCTCCTTTTTTTTATTTTCAAATTCACTGTCACTGGTTGTTCACGTTCAAATTTCAAGAACCCACTGATGTTTCAATTGCAAAGAAAGTTAGAGTAAAGTTAGGACTAGTGCTACTACAGTTCAGCCCTGGCAACTCTTACACTTCTCTAAGAGTTTAGTTTAGTTTTGTTTGTTTTGTTCGTTTAGTTTTGAAATGCAGTGCTCAGCGTTTCAATATCCAGTGTTTGCTGAAAGAAAATGCAAGGCCCCCTCCTCTTGTCTTTCTCTGTTTTATTCTCTCAGAAGTGAACAGCATCACCCCAGAGTTTCACTCTCTCAAACAAACAGTTTCTCCTCTAACTTTCAGACGGATGAGGAATGAGAGCGTTTGTTTTCCTCCTCTTATCGTCTCCTGGAGTCTGGCACTGCTGCAGCTTTAAGAGGACAAACTATTTATTTTGGAGGAGTTTGATGAGCAGATGACCTCAGCCGGGGCTCTTCTCCACAGAGTTTCCTCTCCTATCGATTTTTCCTCTAATTGAATCTGAAGTTTATTTCGGTTTTTGTGCCTCTGAGTTCCTGATGGCTGTTACCCAAAGGCGCCGCTTTCACCAGATGTTGGTTCGTCTCTGGTAGTTTTTGAAAGAGGTGAGGGAACAGACTCAAATTCTGGAGAAAAGTTCACTTTATCTCAAGAATTATAGGAGGAAAGTGTGGTCAGATTTCACGCCTGTTCCCATGACAACAGACTTCCACCACGTCCATGTTTGGGCTGCACGAGGTATATTATACATACATGTACTGCAATATGTTAAAGCCTTTCAATCAAGTTTCTGTAGCCGACGCTCAATCACATTACTGACAGATACAAATGAGCATCCATTTATGTTTTTCCACATTACACAACATAAAATTAGCACTTACAGCACAGAAAGTACAAAGTGAGTCCAACAATTATCTGCACGACATCTCAGCAACACACAGGGATCGTAACCAGCTGGTGAACACGGTTAAACCACAGACTGTATAATGAGTGGACGTAACGACGTTCGGCTCAAACTGAAGCCTCCAGCAGATGCCCCGCCCCCTGGTGTCTGGCTGCAGTATAGGTCATAAGCCCCGCCCCCTGGTGTCTGGCTGCAGTATAGGTCATAAGCCCCGCCCCCTGGTGTCTGGCTGCAGTATAGGTCATAAGCCCCGCCTCCCCATGTATTCCAGATATGAGCCGGGAAAACTTAAAAAAATTCTGATACCTCGTAGAAACGTTTCTCTCATCCTAACTCTAAGGTAGTATGATGATGTCATCTGGCTGCATGGTGTTCAGGTGTTTTTTTTCTGAGAAGTTAGTTTCTCATTAGTTATTGGACGTTAAAAACCGTGTTATAAGTTTCGTTTTACGATAGTTGACAGCTGCCGTTCGTGAGTAGTTTTTATCGGGGATATAAGAAACTTCAGGGAAGAGCCAAAAGGAGACTAAACCTTCTGAAGAAGAAGAAATAAATATTTGTATTTCTCTTTTTTACTTGGCTCCACCGGAATTTCTCTACTGCGCAGACTCTGGCTGCACAATGGCGGCTAGAGAAACGGGTTTTTTTTGGCTTCAAAAACGTAGAACAGTGACAGGCGGAAGCACGCTGTTTATTCTATATACAGTCAATGGGTTAAACATCCAGTCATGTGAGAGCAAATGATGAATTATGGAGACCAAAACTGAGGTATTATGAAAGCAAACACATCTTTGGATCAGTCTGCAAATGTGCTGCTGTACCTTTAAGAGCAGACGTTGAACCTGCACGGATCATTTTTACTCTCTGACTCTTAACGGCGTCCTCTTCCTCCTCCAGCCGGCGTCCAAACAGCTCTACGACGATGAAACCACCTCCTCTGTGTTTGGACTGAGGTCCCTGACCAACCCGTCCCCCTCCCCGTCCCCGTCGCCCTGCGGCTCAGATCGCCCCCCGCTGGGCTGGAGCAGCAACAACAGCAGCAGCAGCAACGCCACCTCAGGGCCGCCGGTGGCAGAGAAGCCGCGCTGGCACCTCGGGAGACCAGGGCACTTCCTGCCACTCGACATCACAGGTAGGACGCCACAGCTTTCACCACCTTTTTACTCCGACTTTTATTTACGTTTCTCATCATTCTATCCTAAAGAGAGTTAACCCTTTACTGTCTGAATCAATCTACAATTAGGGCTGGACAAATTATCGTAAATTTTAATCCCAGACAGTGAAATATTTCTTTAAGCTGAAATGTGTCAAGATATTATTATGGTCATTATCAATGGCCTAAAAGCAGCAAAAATTGGCAAGAAAATTGGGTAAAAAAACTTGAGAAATACTCAGAAAGTAGCAGAAAATGGTCCAGAACTGAAGAATAAAGAGTGAAAAGTGACTAAAAAGGACAAAAAGAAACCAAACTTGGCAAGAAAATTCTGAGAAAACTTTGTCAAAAAATAGTCAGGTGACACCAGCAATGGTTCAAAAGTTGAAAACAAGTGAGAAGTGACAAAATTGGAGCAGCAAAAAGAAATGTTATGGGTTGTTGTTGCTCCATAATTAATGTCAACGTTCATTTCCAACCATGTGTTTGTTGAAAAACATATAAGATTGGGGACCCAGAAATAAACGCTCAGATAAAAACCCAATTATGAGACAGAGAATAATATTTGCTACTAGATTATTTTTGCAGCCTTATTTATAATTATACAAAAAAGAAATATTTCTGGAAAATGTTTCTTTATTTTTTTCCTGATTTGTGTCTCAAATTGGAAATACAATGAATTGAGATTACACAGACCACTTTTGAATAAAGCTTTTCGAATTCAATATATCAATTCAAAGTCAATTTCTAATGGTGCAAATCTCAGTCCATAGGGCGCACATTCAAATGCATTATAGAAAGTCACTTTTTGTTTGGTTTTATGATTTTTTTCTGAGACTTTAAGCTTAAAAAATGGTTTTAACCAACAGTAATATCAGCCTGGAGTTGTTCATCATGTCACTTTGTATTATCTTGCATCGTATTGTACCACGTTGCATTGTGTTTTATCATTTATTTCTATTTTAATGTTCTTTATCGCTTTGTTTGGTGAAGTATCAGACTGTAACGTATTAAAATCAGGCTATCATTAGTTATTAGTTATAAGTTATAAGTCTCTCTAAAATGATTTTCGAGCCTTTTAGATTGGCTGTTTTTTTTGGTTTCTGTTAAAAATCACAGTGGAGGAGAAATAAGGAAATGAATGTTGAAGCATTGTTTGGTTTCACTGTTTTAATTCTGTCTTATCTTTGTGAGGATGTTTGTTGTGGAGTTATTGAACTCTAGACTTATTCAGTCCTGAAAGACTGGAGCATCTCTGCTCTTTCTTCAGAAGTTTTTTGACTCCAGGATCCGTGTGAGTTCATGAAAGTTTAATCTCTCTGCTCTGACTGATGTGGAGCCTTTAAAGTAGAAGAAGAGAGTGAAGCTGCGTGTGAACACAGGTGATGGCACACGGTCAGGGAGGAGTTATCAAAGTTATCAAACTTCTTCTGCTGCTGTTTTTAATCACAGCTTTTTATTAATAACTAAACAGAGGCTGAGCATTGAAGGAGGCGTTTGTCTGAAGGTCACATGATCGATGAGGAGGAAAGATGGAGGTTAATCACAGAGTGTTGATGAGGGAAAATGTTTATTGGCAGTTTTCCCCACAAGAACGAATTTATGACGATGAAATGAAAGTTCTTCCACAAATCGTCTCAAATTAAACTGATTAACCTCAGAAACCAGATCAGAGTGAAACTAATTCTCAGCACCTGGACGTCTGAACTGAGGACTTATCTTATTTATTCTCTGTTACACGCTTCAAATGTCAAGATGGGACCCATTGGACCATTCCACCATATTCCTGTATTAATCAGAATAAGGACAATATTCTGATTGCGTAGGAGTCATGTAAACACCTTATTCCAATTGTCATAACCTGAATAAGCTCATTTTCCGATTATTAACAATCCCAATAACACCCCTGGCATATGCCTGTATTAACCCGAATATTGGGTCATGTAAACACATTAATCTGAATATGCTCCAGAGTAACCTGCGTTAAAGGATATTTTCCGTCTGCGCATGTTCAAAACGGCGAGAAGGCAAAAGTCCCTACACTTTTGGGGCGAGGAGAAAACTGTACTGTGCGCAAAATATGCGCTAGAACAGTGGTTCCCAAAGTGGGGGTCGGGACCCTTTGGGGGGTCGCGAGACATTGATGGGGGTCATGGAATGTGTCCCAAAATTGAAAACTATGAACAATTTTATCCATTATTGTAAGAATATAAGCAAAAATAGGGGTTAAAGATAATGTAAAACTATGCAAACAGCATTTTTTAAATCTGTTTTTCACATTTCTTTGTCAAAGTTTGATGCAGTGAACACAGGTGTGATGCAGGTGTGCATGTAAACGTAGTCACTGACTACGTTTACATGCACACCATATTCAGATTAGGGTCCATATTCTGATTAAGGCAATATTCTGAATAAGGTGTTTACATGCTCCACATTCGTGCTGAGCAAACGGAATATTCCCGTTTACATGTTAATCAGCATATTCTGAATAAACCGTAGCAGTAATAGTTGGAGTGTCATGACAAGACGTCACCTAGAGGCATTTTTTTTAAAAACACTGTATTGACATTAGCACCAACTGGTCGGAGATGCTTGTTTATGGCTATTCTGTGAAATATTTGTATCAGCGGCTGCTGGTCTTTCAAGAAGGGGAAGCTCATTTTTTCCCGGCCTACATCATAAATGTGTTTGTTTATTTGTATGTAAATTATACCCTCCTTTTCTTTTCTGGTCGTTTTTGACAAAGACAAAGTTTCTGATGATTCGGTAAAAACACCTGATCAGTTCAGTACAAAGGAATGAGAGACTTTAAAAATGCTCCGGTGGATGTAACAACTTTAAGATCCCTGATTCGCTCATTTCCCTGTCAATCAAAAAGAAATTCCCCCTCAGATAGATCATCCAATCATCACGCAGAAACCGAGCGTCAGGGCCCGCCCAGGTTTTTTTTAACCTTTTTTTTGTTGAACTCTCTGCCCTTGAGCTGTCAGGCCGTTCGTATCAAGTGTTTGTTATTTCCATAGTTCAGTTGTTGGCATGAGCATGAAATTTGGTAGAAATCTTTTCTGAGGAACACTCTTTGGAAAAATTATGTTAGACACTCAAAAATTCAAGATGGTAGCTATTGTGCAAGATGGCCTGTCCATTTGCAAACGTGGATAAAAAAGTATTTTCCTCCCAAGACACTCCCAATCCAACTCATACAAACTGTAAAAAAACACTCTTAGGATTTCAAATTAAGAGGCCAAATATTATTAAAGATGCAGGTGCTGATCTCAGTCAGTGGCTACAATCCTGAAGTTTCAATCCTGAAGTTTCTGGTTAATACATGAATTCTCCTAAAACTAATTTTCTACTGAGCTGGCAGCTATGTTGAAATTCTCTTTGTCTCATGTAATTTTTCAAAAAGTGACCCTGAGATAATGTTTGTAACAAATTTCACACTCGTATCATCGTTGTGGTGTCTCTGTTTTAAAGTCTGTTCCTCAGACTGAAGGATAAACTCATTCTGCTCTGTAGAGACTCGTGTTTGTCCTGTGAAATCTTCAGGAACGAGAGTTTTAAAACATCAAACCAACAGAAAATCTGAAGTGAGTTTGTCTTTGTTTGCACTCGTTTCTCTCTGACTTTGACTCCTCGTTTCATAGTTTGAGGAATCGCTGTTATCTGACGTCTGTCTGAAGAACGAGCGACGACTGTTCCCCTGATGCTCGTCCACATCACGTTAAACGACATGAACGCACCGATCTCTCTCTCTCTCTTTTCACCCATTTGTTCATTTTCTGACTCTAAAGTAAGAAACTAACTCATCCTCCAGAGATAAACACGACTTAAAAGAGAATTATAAATGCAGCCTCTGTTTTTGCCAAGATGAAGCTTCATATGATGGAAGGATAAAAAAAGAGAAAAGGGGGAAATCATCACTTTAAAGTTTTTTTTTTAAATCCACCTTCATCCATGAAAACACGTCAAAAAGACGAGTTTATGCTTCAACCTGCAGCAGAAGACGACGGTTTATTCTCTGTTTGATCGTTCTGCAAAATCACATCACAAGTCAGGTCTGACACACACACACACACACACACACACACACACACACACTCACACACACTCACACACATGAATATGAAACATTTATCACTACCCCTGATTGCTTTTTGCCCATTTTGGTCATTTTTCACTCTATTTTTTCCCTTTTAGACCAATTTTTGCTACTTTCCAACAATTTTCCAAGTTGTTTGCCAATTTTATTACCAAATTGTTTTGCTTTTGACCATTTCTTTCTCTTTAAACTCATTTTTATTGCTTAATATTGTTGTCATTTTTCACTCTTTTTCACCTATTTTGGACCAATTTATGCTCCTAATGGAGTGTTTCCAAGTTTTTCACCAAATTCTCTTGTTTTGACCGTTTTTCTGCTTAATAAATCTTTCTTAATGCTTCTGCTTGTGGTCATTTCTCACTCATATTTCTTCATCTTCTGCACCAACTTTTGCTGCTTATGGAATATTTCCAAGTGTTTTGCCAAATTTTCTTGTTTTGGCCGATTTATGCCACAAAAAACTCATTTTTATTGCTGATTGTTATGGTCATTTTCACTCTTTTTTTGCCTCTTTTAAAACCAATTTTTTCTGCTTTCAGAATATTTTCCAACTTTTAAAAATAATTGTTTTTTTAACCATTGTTTTCACCATTTTTTTTTTTTGGTTTTGACCATTTTTGCCACTTAAAACTAATTTTTATTGCTTATTCTTGTGGTTATTTTTTACTTTTTGTGCCTTATTGGAACCATTGTTTGCTATTTTCTGACAATTTTCCAATTTTCTTGCTTTTTGCCATTTTTTTCTCACACACACACACACATGCAAACACACACACACACACACACACACACACACACACACACACACACACACACACACACACAAGAGTCTCAGACCTGAGAGAGGAAAAGCTGCAGAAACAAGATGTGACGTCAAGAACATTTCTTTTTACCATCACATCGCCTGTCGCCCTCGCCTGTCTCTGGCACTCAGCGCTGCCAGTGTGAAGTGTGTGTGTGCGAGTGTGAAGTGTGTGTGTGTGTGTGTGTGTGTGTGAGAGAGAGCTGTTAGTATGCTGCGGTCATCCTCTGCAACATCATCCTGACACTCCTGCTTCCTCTCATCTCCATCCAGCCTCCATGTTTACTCTGTTCATGTGTGATCCTGCCTACATATGTGTGTGTGTGTGTGTGTGTGTGTGTGTGTGTGTGTGTGTGTGTGTGTGTGTGTGTGTGTGTGTGTGTGGTCCTCCTGGTTTTTTGGCATAGCAACTGCTTCGTCACTGAGCTCCTCTCCCCTGCTCCTCCTCCTCCTGCTCCTCTGGTCTCCATCTTTAGTTTCTCCTCTTTTCTAACCTGCTGAGCGGAGCAGGAAGGTCACGTCTAATGATACGACGCCTGCGGCGCCGGACTTACCGGGTATTCACTTCCTCCTGAGAGGGGGAGAGAGACAGGGGGAGGAGGGGAGATAATAAAAACCATCAGTCACATGACGTCATCAAAGCATAATCAGTAACGTCTTTGTCAAACATCAGAATGTTTTATAACGTTAGAAAGTTTCGAGCAGTGGTGTCAAACTTTAACCAGCAGTGCAGCTGTTTTTGATGAGACAATTCCATTTGACAACCAGAGCCCATACACCACTAATACTACAGATCCCAGAATGCTTTGCTGGTGTTTTGGCACATCACTCACACTGTGAATAATGGCTGTGAAATCTACAGTTATTTACTGCATCAAACACACTTACATAAATATGTTTGTTTTTACAGTAAATGTAAAAAAACACAGTTGTCAAAGCATAACTGTACAAAAGAATAACAATATCCTATACAGTACTGGAAAAAGTAAAGTTAACAACTGTACTTTTCAATTTTTATCTGAAATAAAGAAAAATGTAAATAGTTATATACGTCATTTTTATAGCCTACACAAAGTAGAACCTGTAATTAAGTAATACTTCTTTTGGTTCAGATTTTGGCCGATTTTTTCTGTAAACATCTATATTGACCCACAACTTCTCCCAAGTTTTACATTTTGGCCCACGGTGAATTTGAGTTTGACAAACCTGGCTTAGAGCATCGGTTTCCAACCTTTTCCAACTCAGGGCTCAAACTTTTAGGTCTCGAAAATGTTTGCGTCCCAACTCTGACCCAATAAATAACTTTATTTGTAACAACGACCAAGAATGTAATAAAACTCAAAATGTAAAAGTTGGTCATTAATGTAACAGATACTGAAACCAAAGTAAAATAACTTTTGCCTAAAATGTAATGAAATGTAATGTAATACATTCTCTTTGTTGTGTTTCAGGCTCTGCATTTTTATTACATTTTTGATAAGGGCTTTTTACATATTGGGCTGTTGTTACTGGTCACGTTACCTATTGAGCACTAACTTACCTTATATATGAATATCTGAACATTTTTAATTTCCTAGCTGAGTTTGTAACTGAGTTTTAACATTCAAAACATTATTCTGTATATTTTTGTATCTTTATATAATTACACTTCACTTAAATCGTACGATTCTGGAAATGATTATGCGACCCACTTTCAATACCTTCACGGCCCACTAGGGGGCCGCGACCCACAGGTTGGGAATCACTGGTTAAGCGTCTTCACATTTCAGCTGCTGAGTTTGTTTAGTTTGAGGTAAGACTGCAAAGAAGATGATAACGAAAGGCTCGACCTCCCATAGGACTTTTAGAGACCGTTGTGTTGAGAGCAGTGATTCAGACTGAATACAGACTGAAAAATACTTCCTCTTTAAATATCAGCAACAGTAACGTTCTGCAGTGAGATTCATGGATGTTTTGCTTTGTAACATCTGTCGGCACAGTTTCTGTTAGTTTGGTCGATTTCTGCTCTTTTCAGGAATCTGCTGAAAATAACGTCAAAGAAACGGAGCAGATTAACCCGGCCTTGTTACCACGACGCCCTCATCCCTCCATCCATCTCTCTCTCTCTCTCTCTCTCTCTCTCTTTTCTTTCTCTGTTAACAAGCGAACAGGTAGCTTGCAGCCAGCTTCCTGTTGCCATGGTAACTCGTCACTCTTCCTCCCTGGGAAAATAAAAAAAAAAGAACAGATGGAGAAATGGCAGCGAGTGAGGAAAGAGGAGAATGTAGTTTCTGTGAAGAGGAGGAGCAAGAGAGGACGAGTTTTTATTTTTCTGAATGTTTCTGAAATCAACACCATTTCCAGAACATAAACATGTGACCTGGAACAATATGTTTTTTCTCCTGATTTTATTCTTATACGAGTTTTTGTTACTGCTCCCATTCAGGTTGTGATTCTCCCATGATGCATTTTTCGCAGTTATCAGTTGACTTTTTTAACACCAGTGATTAAATTGAATGATGTTGTTGGTTACAGAAGATATCAGGAGTCATAATACCCCAGAAAATTAAAGGTTTATTCAGCAGGGATATATTTGAGCAGCTGTTTATGTTCTTTTTTGCAAAAATCTGCTTTGAAGAGGAAAATTAAGCGTTTACATTTGGAAGAATAAATCCTTTTTTTTGCCCCAAAAAATCAATTTAACTCTTTATAGCCAAATGTATCGTGTTTGATACATGAGTTCAAAGACCTTTAGCTCATCGAAATGATAAATAGATTCTTTAAAAACCTGTCAAAAGTATTTTTAAAAACATATTCTACCATCTTGAGGATTTTCATATCACTGCAGTTTGCGGAAGTTTTGTATTCGCCCCTTTTTCAACATCATCCGCTTCAAGAAGTTGCAACAAGAATAACATCGAAACTTTTTTTTTCTTTTTTAAAAAGTGTTTTCTGCATGAAATAAATACATATTTACTAAAAAACTTATTAAAATAGATAAAACAGTTCGCAAAACTTCCCAGAGTGCAATAAAGCAACATTTGTTTTGTAGATTTTGTTAAAAGAATTAATAAACATCTCAGTTCCAAAAAAATTGGAATTTTCTGACTATTTTTTGATAAGTTTTACAAGTTTAAAATTGAGGAAAAAAACTATACTTGTGTGAATTGTATTGTATTTTGTGTTTGCAAAGAGTCTTAATCACTTTCTGTTAATTACTGATGTTGCTCTCTAATATTTCCTGATGGTGATTCCTTTCACGTCAGCTCAGACTTTTTAATAACACACTCCTGCACAGAGATGCATCATTTAAGTTTCTCTCCATGACTAAATAATATTACAGGATGTTAATTAAATGTGTGAACATGCTGCTGCTCCTGCACCTGCGCACCAGTGGTTCACAGAGTTTGTCCACCTCCTGCATTTTGCCTCTAGAATAATCTTTTCTCTTTGACTGAATGAAAAGTAAAATGTATAGACATTTCCAGATCAAGCACGATGCATTTAGTGAAGAGAAAGAGGAAGATTTCTGCAGGAAACATTATTGCACAGTGTCGCACAGACGAGGACAAACATCCTCCACTCAGGTGCAGCAGATTTGTTATAATTCAGAATAATTGCTCAGTGATTAAACGCAGCAGACGGATCAGGAAAAGCTCCTAAATGTTCTCATGTTCTCTGAAAAAGAAAAGACTGATGATGAAAGAGGCAGAGAAACATCTTTGAGGACAGTTTTCCTGAATGTGAGTTGATTAGAAACAGTTATTCAGCGCTGAGTCGCCGCAGACGCTTTAATCCTCGCTCTTTACCTCAAACGCCTCAAACGTGGAGCGACAGGAGGAGGAGGAGGGAGCTTCAGAGCCCAGACAAATCCTATTGGACAAGGCTTCCATCAAACTTCTTTAATATTTCATTAAATATTTCACTCAGGGCTGAGGAGGAGGAGGAGATGAGTCTGATTCAGTTCAGGAGGAAAATCACCACATTTTCTCTGGATTTTATAAAATGTCTCTGTCGTCTCTGAAGACGCTGCTGCAGTTTCTGTTCACAGGTTTTTTTATTTTCCTGTTCCTGAAAAGGTAAATGTGTCCTGATCCACTCATAATGAAAACTGTACATCGTTTTTTTAACCTTTAAGAGGAGTTTTTGTTCTTCATCAGCCACCGTCATCTGTCAAACGCATTAGAGCGATTTTCGTTTCTACCGATTCTGATTCTTTAAAGAGGCAGCGTCGAAACAATATTGCTTTAATGCTTTAAATGAGGGCCCTTATTTAGACTGAACAAAAATCCTCTTTCCTCTGGACATGTTTCTCCTTTTTGGTGGTAAAATTCTGTCTGAGTGATGCAAAAAAAAATCCTCAAAAAATCCAAAGTTTGAGAAAAACATGAGAAATTTAAAATGAAAAAACTTGGGATTAAAAGTAGAATCCCAGATAAAAAAAAATCCTAGCACTTGAGAAAAAGTTGAAATTGTGAGATAAAAGACAAAAATTTGAAATTAGTAGTCTAAATTTTCCTTTAATTGCAATGAAAACTATGCTTTTTTTGGCTCATATTACAAGTCAAAAGTGTTAAGTTTAAAAATCCAAATGTTAGATTTGAAATAAAAATCTTGAGACAAAATGTAGAAATTCTTAGATACAAATTTAAACACTGGAAAAAGTAAAAAAAAAAATTCAGACAAAAATTTAAAAAATTGAGGAAAAAATTCAAATTTTTGAGATACAAATTCAGAAGTTTGAATTGAATTTCATTCATTTGACTTTTATCTCGTAATATTTAACAAGAAATTATCTCCATTGATCATTTATTCATCAACAAAGACGTTTTCTGGTGCTATATGTGTTTATGCATATATATATACAAATATATATTTATATTTTTTTACACCTTTATTTTATTTATTCATCATTATTTTATTTTCTTGTCATTGCTTTAACTTCTTATTTTGCTACAATTATATACTTGTATACTTGCTTTTTGAAGTTATGTGAATTTATATTTGTAAACTTTGCACTATATTTTTGTATTGTGCATACACACTTATAATTGTGTTCAAAAAAGAATAAAAGGAAAAATTTGATCAAAAAAACAAACAAAAAAAAAACAAAAACAAAGACGTTTACTCACAGAAAAGTTCATGCTTGTTCTTTTTTGTTGGTGTTTGGAAGCTTCTTGGTGGTTAATGTTCGATGGTTATTTCTCCCGGTCATTGAAATTTTAGAAATGTTAACATTTTCCGAACATTTTTCCCAAATCTCAGTTTGGTGTCTCATGCTGTGCACTCTTTAACGTTCTGGTGCAGATGTGAGCGACACTAACAGAAAAGCGTCCTGCTCTCGCTCTGAAAGCTCTGCACAGACACAGACGTTGGTCTGGAGTGAGAAAAGCTAAATTCTGCCTTTGAGCTGAAGCATCAACAGTCTAACACGTTGTGACAAGCTTTGCTCTGTTGCAAATCTCACAATTAAATTTCTGCCAGTGGAGTCACTGAGCTTAATTAGTTGTTTTCTCTGCAAATGTTTAGTGTTTTGTGAAGGTTTTCATGTGGAGTCTGTGCTTTTAGCTGCTGTTTGCTGCTGTTTGCTCTCTGAGTTCGCTCAAACATTTGTGTTTCTCTGTTCTTCTCTGCTTGGATCTATAATAGATCCGAGGCGATGCAGCGAGGGACACGACTATAAAAGAAATGAAAGGGGGGGGGGGGGTCTGTGGATGCAAACCCTGAGAGAGACAACAAAGAGACAGATACAGAACATACAGAACAAGAAGAAACACAGTGGTTAGTGCTGTTTCACGACTGCAAGAAGGTTTCTGGTCCAAATCCCATGAGCACTGGTTCCTTCTGAACACACTCACAGGTGGATTTGTCACAGAAACGTCTCAGGTGTCTGCATATTTGTGAAAAGGCTTTGACATAAAGAAGAAACCGATTTTGGTTTCAAGAGTGACTTTAAGCTGGTGAAGGTCCAGTTTACAGGGTCACTCTTTAAACTGGAACACCAGGAGCTGACAGAGACACAGTCTCACTGTCAGGCTCAAAGAAAACCACAGTTTAGGAGGAACTAGACATTCTGAGTTACAGTTATTCTGGTCAAAACACAACTATAATTGGTGAGCCAGCCAGGAGAATATCACTAAAACTTGCTGAAACCTGATAAATCAATTCTACAAGGCGGTAAAGCTCAATTAAGGCTGCTGTTAAGGAGGAATTAAACTATATCAGTTACAGCAGAACTAAGTTGAGATCCTTGTTCCTGCAATTGAAAAGCTAGAAAAGCCGCTGGCACCTTGAAGTGATCTAAACCAAGGGTTCTCAAACTTTTCAGCCTGTGACCCCCAAAAATAGCAGCGTTAGAGACTCGTGACCCCCTGCCGTGATACGACAATAATGGGCCAAACGAAAAATAGATATAAACAAACAAAAAAAACCCAGAGGAGACTTAATTTAACTCATCGGTAGAAAATTTACCCACTAATGTGCTCTTTGCTGAGTTCACTGCATCAAACTTTAACAAAGAAATGTGAAAAACCGATAAAACATTTTCTGTTTGCATGATTTTATATTATCTTTAACCCCTAGTTTTGCTTTTATTCTCACAATAATGGATAAAATGTTCATGAATTGTTCATGGTTTTCGATTTTGGGACACATTCCACGACCCCCTATCGAAGTCTCGCGACCCCCCAAAGGGTCCCGACCCCTGCTTTGGGAACCACTGATCTAAACAACCAAAAACTGCCCAAAACTACTGAAACTATCTTAAACTTTCTAACACTACCTTCAACTACATTAAACTACCAAAAATGACCTTAAAATACCAAAAACTATCCTTTACTACCAAAAACCATCTTAGATTTGCAAAATCTACCTTCAACTACCTTAAACTACTCAAAAGTACCAAAAGAGTTCCTCAATCCACCAAAAACTACCACAAAAAAATATCCGGTTAACTTTTGAAGACCTTTATCAAAGTTCAATAACTACCTCTAATACCAAAAACTACCCAAAACTATCAAAAAACTACCTTAAATTACCAAAAACTGCCCTTCACTCCCAAAATCCATCTTAAACTTTCAAAAACTACAGTCATGTAACTTGACTACTACCAAAACAGTTCCTCATACTACCAGAGATCTTGATAAACATTCAAAAACTGCCTTTAACAGACAAAAACTACCCAAAACTATCAAAAAACTACCTTAAACTACCAAGAACCTTTCCCAAAAACTACCAAAACCTATCCTAAACTACCTTTAACAACCCAAAACTTACCCAAAACTTTCAAAACCTACCCTTAACCACCAAAAACTACCAAAAAACATCAAAAAACTTTCTTTAACTACCTAAAACTACCTTCTTTATTTGAGGTTTGTTGTTAAATGTCACTTTAACTCTTAAAACCATAAATAAACTTTGGTCATTGTAACATCTGTGTTAGAGTAAAACCCTTTAAACTGAATCAGTCTGATTTTTAATGAAACCCTCAGAAAAAGAAGAAACTGTTTTCAGACTGACGTCCTGCCGCTTTTTTGCTAATTAAAGAAAAATAAGTTGAATCAAAAAGAATCAAAGAGGTTTGTTGTTTTGAACGAAGTCATTATTTGGAGCTTTTGAAGTGAAAGGACTGAATGAGCAGCAGCGTCGTCGCCTCTGTCACAGTTTAAGGTTTGAAAACAAGCGGTTATTACGTTTGACAGCACGATATGTTACTTATGAGAAAACAAAAAGCTCAATTTGTTTTCTTTTGCCTACTTAGAGACATTAGAGTCAGAGGTTATTACAGAAATCTGAGCCGTTTCTTTAATTCACTTTCTTTTGGTTCTGGAGGCAAAACGCCAGAGAACTTTTCCATCGATCGACTTCATTTGATTCATTTTCTGTTCAGTGTGTGTGTGTGTGTGTGTGTGTGTGTGTGTGTGTGTGTGTGTTGGTTTGATTTACCATCATTCACTGGGGAAAACAAAACTTCACCTAAAACCTTCATTTCTCTAGAGGACATAAATCTTCCGAGCCGTGTGATTCAGCTGTGGCTATAAAACAAAGCTGATGGTTTAATCGAAGTCTGACGAGTGAAGAACGAGTCCTGGAGTCGTTGGCGTAATCGAGTCCTGCTTCCTCTGGTGATTCCAGAAAAACTGTCGGATCAGATGAGACGCCAGGGGACAGGAAGTAGAAAAAAAACAGCAGGTTAGCATCTGCTGAAGTCACTGAGGGTCTGAACACAGAGACAGGAAGTTCAGGACGTAAACATAACATAGATTTATGACGACGGTTTGACAGGAGAGAGTTCAAACATGAAGACTCAGCTGTGTTCAGAAGTTTTTAATTTATGATTTCTTGTCCAGTTTTCAGAGACTATGAATGACAACAGAAACTTCCAGAATGATCCTGGTGAAAAGTTTCCCTCCCCCAGTTCTTAATAGCGTGTATTAGAGCTGAACGGTTTTAGAAAAAGATCTAATTGTGATTTTTCTGACAGATACAGAGATTTCAATTCGATTCACGATTTTCTTTAAATCAAACTTTAGTGAAATTACATCAAACCATTGAAACATCAAAAGCTTTTACTACTGATAGTAAGATAAAAGGTCCATATTTTAATATGAAAAGTGAAAATTTTGAGAAATAAAGACAAAATTCTAAGACAAAAAGTCAATAACTTCTTAAGTTTAAGAAATCAATTTAACATGATGTGAAAAAAGTCCAAACTTTCTCATTGAAGGTCAAAACTTTAAGACAACAAAAGTCTGAGATAAAAAGTTGAAATTTTGATATAAAAAGTCATAACTCTAAGATTTAAGTCAAAATTATACGAAATTAATACAAAATTATGGGATTTAAGGCAAAAAATAAATAAAAAGGAGATTTTTAAATAAATTGATAACCCTGAGTCTAACACCTATTCTTGTTATTTCTAAACCAGACTTTTTAAATTGTATTTTTAGTTATAAAAACTGAAGAACAAAAAGAGCTATCTTTGACTCTTAACTTTTAAAAATGATGTTGTGCAAAATATTCTTAATTGTGTGAAGTTAAATAAAATAGAATTAAAAAAAACTAAAAACAAAATTCAACAATCCCAAGGAAAAAAGTATTTTTCCAACAGTCTCACACTCAAAGACAGGTGTGTGTGAAACAGCTGATATAACAGATCCTGGGTCAGTCAGGAGCAGGAAAAAATCACAGCTTTAACGATCACATGATCACCATGTTTGAAATTGCGATTTCGATCAGAAAAAGATAAATTGTTCAGCCCCAGCGTGTTTTTCCTACTTTAACATCAGTGACAGCTTGAAGTCTTTTGTGCTGGTTGTGGATGAGGGTCTTTATATTCTCAGATGGTAAAACTGACCATTCTTCTTGGCAAAAAGCCTCCAGTTCCTGTAAATTCTTGCTCTGTCTTGCATGAACTGCAGGTTTGAGATCTCGAGACTGAGATGGCCACTCCAGAACCTCCACTTTCTTCTGCTGTAGCCAATGGCAGGTCCACTTGTCCTTGTGTTTTGGATCATTGTCATGTGTGAACGTCCAAGTACGTCTCATGTGCAGCTTCTGGGCTGATGAGTCTAAATTTTGACTTTTTTTCTCAAACTTCAGATTTTTTACCTCAAAATTTAACTCTTTCACTCAAAGTTTAGACATTTTGCCCCAGAATTTTGACTCTTTTATCACAAGTTTGCCCGTTTTCTCACAATTTTATCTTAAATATTTTACTTTTTTTCTTATAATTTTGACATTTTATTTCAGAATTTTGGCTTTTTTCTTTAAAGGTTCAACTTTATTTCTCAAAATTCATATTTGCAACTGTCAGTCTGCTTTTATTTCTCTTTTGGAGGAGGGTAAACTCATGGAAAGTGATCAAAAACTGCAGGTTTGTGGTTCAATAGTTCAAAGGTCAGGAGACTGAGATGGCCACTCCAGAACCTTCACTTTATTCTGCTGTAGCCAATGGCAGGTCCACTTGTCCTTGTGTTTTGGATCATTGTACCTCATAACTCTGCAACCAGCCACTGTTTCAGCCTCCATTGAATCAAGAAAAATTGCTGATAGTGATGTCACTGTAAATACTAGAGGGTTTCTTAAAGGGGCAAACACATTTTTGGAGACTTTTCATTGTACTGATGTGTATGAACATGTTTGGCCACTTAGAATAAGACCTTGGATTTATCATGACTCTGCTACATTTTTATGATGACTAAGTGATTTTGATGACAACACCAGTAGCACTAGTCTGTTTCCTTAGCAACCACGAGCTTGAACCTTGTTGCCACGTCAACAACAACAAGATCAAATTAGTCTTTTTTGGAGTTTTCAGTCTCTCTGACCCTCCTGTGTTTCCGTTCCTCCTCCAGGTGAAACAGGAAGAGGGAAATTCCACGGCGTCGACCTCCTCCAACACTCCCCGTCCCCCTCCCCCTCTCCAGGTGACCCCTTCCCCCACCAGCCCCGATCTCTAGAGCCCGTCACCGACACCTTCCAGCAAAACCTCCCCCTGAGGAAAACGCACTCTGACCTTGACACAACTTTACCTGCAGGTGAGTCAACAAACCAAGACCCTAATTCTTCCACCGTGGTCGTCAGGAAGCTCAATTTCCTCGGTTGTTGCTGTGACCCCTCCCACATGTGCAAGTCCTCCAGTTTTGTTCCATAATGCTCTATAATCTTGCAATTATTATTACGATTATTATTTCCAATGTTGCAATTTTCACTGTTTTCTTCACTTTTTTAAAATATTTTTGCTCCTTTCTAATTTTTTTAAGTTTCCTCCAAATTTTTTCTTTCTATTTGTTGTTGCTTTTTCTCCATTTTGGTCACTTTTCACTCTATTTAGCCAATTTTTTTTTTATACCTTCTCACTATTTTCAAGGTTCAATATCAATTTTCTTGCCAATTTTTGTGGTTTTTGGCCATTTTATCACTTTCTGCTGTTTTATTCACTTTTTTTTCACCATTTTTGCCACTTTCTACATTTTGTAAGTTTCCCCCAAAACTTTTCTTATTAATTTTTGTGGCTTTTTGCCCATTTTAGTCACGTTCAATCTTTTTTGACCAGTTTTTAGCAACAAATGCACCATTTTCCAAGTTTAAGTCTAACTCTCTTTCCATTATGCAATGTTTTTGTCACTTTTTTGGACCACTTTTAATACTTTCTGAATTTTTCAGGTTCCCTTCAAAATTCCTCTTACTAATTTTGTTGCTTTTTGTTCATTCTAGTCACTTTTCAATCTTTTTTTTCCACTTTTGGACCATTTTTTAAAACTTCTTACTATTTTCCAGGTTGACTACAGATTTTTCTTGCCAATTGTTAATGTTTCTGCCCATTTTTGATACTTTTCACTCTTTTTTGCCATTTATGGACCATATTTATTGCAACAAACTGACCAGTTTTCCAACTTTAATTCCAACTTTATTGCCATTTTTGTTGACTTGGGCCGTTTTTGCAAATTTTCACAGTCTTTGTCATTTTTTTGCCCAATTTTGCTACTTTCTGAATTTTTGAAGTTTCCTCCAAAATTCTTCTAGCAAATTTGTTGCTTCTTGGGGATTTCAGTCACAGGGTTTGCTCAGGAAACTGTTATCTAAGGTAGAATAGAGGACAAAATGTAATGTAAAGAATCAATAAAAGGAATTGTTAAGCAAAAAGGCCAACAATATCGATGGATTGAACCATTTCTTATGGATTCCTAACAGAAACCTGTTCTCCATACCCATCCCTAGTTATATGTCACTGTCTTTTCTATGTTTCTTGGACAAGATAAACTGAAATGTGATTTGTTGCTCTGAAACATGTGATGATGATTAAAGTATCTTGTATCTTGTATTAACTGGGCTGCCCCCCCCCCAGAGAACGCCTCTGACCAGCGTGTCCAGGACCATTTCCACCCAGGAACGATGGACCACTCTGGGCTCCTGTGCTCAAACACACCCTCCACCTCCTGGAACGGACCCAAGGGCTCCACTTTCTCTCCGGCGTGGAACGAGCCGTACGCTTACAACATGAACAAAGGCCCCGCCGTCCCCCCCAAACAGCACACCATCATCGGAAACTCCGGGGGGGCCAACCAGGAGGGCGTGATGCTGGTGGGCTCGGGACAGTCTGTGAGCTCACACTCCAGCTCCTTCACATCTGTGTCTCACCCGTCAGGGAGGGGAGGGAATAACATACCCGGAGTTTCTCTGGCTGCTGCCATGATGGGGAAACGGCGTGAGACTGAAGGGGCGGCGGCGGATGGAGGGAGAGCTGGCGGGGGGGCCGGGGAGGCGGGGAGAGGACGGGAAAGGTCGGCTCGCTCTATAGCGGCGGCAAACGCTTTCAAGTTCAGAGAGCGCTCTCTTTCCACGCCCACAGATTCTGGTGCTTTTTGCTTCACGGAGGGGGGGCTAGGCCCCGCGGACGGGACAGCGATGACCACGACAAACCACCAACAACAGCATCACTTCCTGGGGATGGGGGAGAATTACGCTCTTCTCTACCCCAGAGGGAGCTCTGAAGACAGCGCCAGCACCGCGGACACCATCTCCGTCACGGCGTCGGACTACAGCGCCGACGGACGCCTGCGCCTACGCTCGCGCTCGATCTCGCTCAAGAAGTCCAAACGCAAACCGCCGCCCCCCGTGAGGAGCGTGTCACTCATGAAGAACCTCGGAGAAGCCGAGGGGAGGATCCACCACGAGGGCGGACTTTACCGAGACGGACGGCCGAAGAGCCTGCACATCCCCAGAGACCACTACCCCGACTTCCAGCCCGACTTCCTCCTGCCGGGATCCACCGGTTTGTACAAACCCAGTGTGAGCGAGCGGGAGCTGAGCCAGGGGGGGGCTGATGGACCACCAAGCCTGGAGATCCAGGCCCCAGAGAGGGAGGGGGAGACAGAGATGACGTTCCAGAATCACTGGCAGCTCGGTGACTGGAAAAACGACCCGTACAGGTAAAAACTTTAATCCTCCTATAAAAATGTAAACGCTCATTTCAAACAATGTTACTGTCAAGACATTTATCAACAAACAACTGTGTTTACTCTTTTTAAATCACTACAGAAACTTCCAGAATGACCCTGATGAAAAGTTTCCCTCCCCCAGTTCTTAACAGCGTGTATTTCCCCCTTTAACATCAATGACAGCTTGAAGTCTTTTGTGCTGGTTGTGGATGAGGGTCTTTATTTTCTCAGATGGTAAATGACTGGTAAGAAGAACCGTTTTTCGGAGGTCAAGGACATTTAAGAACGAGACAGATGCATGAACTGCAGGTTTGAGATCTCCCCAGAGTGGCTCAATGATATTGAGGTCAGGAGACTGAGATGGCCACTCCAGAACCTTCACTTTATTCTGCTGTAGCCAATGGCAGGTCCACTTGGCCTTGTGTTTTGGATCATTGTACCTCATAACTCTGCAACCAGCCACTGTTTCAGCCTATGTTGAATAAAGAACAATTGCTGATTTTGTTGTCACTGTACATTATAGAGGGTTTCTTAAAGGGACAGGTGCCTTATAATTACAGCAACATGTAAAATGTTCAATATGATATGTGAAACAAAATTTGATGTGTTGTCATTTAACAGCTTGTTTGCACAGCGGTGTCTAGGACAAAATCAGGTGCATCCAATGAAAGAAAATGGTACCAAATGAAGGAAATATGATTATGAAAATAGAATAATAATGATCATAATGACTCGTTTTATCAAATAACTTTTTGGAGACAATGAAACCACGTTAAAATAAAATTGTCTCTGTGCTGTTTGGCGTATTGTAAGCAGGATACTTTGTGGCATTTGTGTAGAAATTTTTATCTTCTGGGGACTCACACATGCAGCCCATTTTTTCTCAAGTGCCTCCTTATTGTACATCTCGAAAAATTGTCCTGTATTTCAGCTGAAGTTATTTGTGGGTTTTTCTTTGCATCCTGAACAATTTTCCTGGCAGTTGTAGCTGAAATGTTTGTAGGTCTACCTGACCGTGGTTTGGTTTTCAAGAGAGGGTTAAAAATTTTCCATTTCCTCGCTCTCTTGCTAGCGAGCTTATGTGACAACTTCCCGGTCGTAGCACCGAAACGAAGAGGAAATGGAGGAATAAGTTTTCCGTGGGTTTACTTTGGGTTTAGCTTCCACTTACAAACACATCTCACTACATTAGATAACAGATAATGGATCGTGAAATACGGATTGTTTCTGTTTTTCATTTTGTATTATCACTGAAAAAAAAACAAAAGTTATATTTCATTTTATTTTGAAGTCTCAAAATAAGAAAACAAATGACCGTATTGCACAGGGATGCGTAAGCTTTGGGGAAATGTGCAGGAATTTGGACAAAATGAACGTAGAGCACGGACAGAATTTAACGTTGAGCATAAATGGACCTGAGGAGGATCAACAGCCAAACTTTCTCTCTTGATGTTTTTGTGTCCTCCAGGTCTCTCTCCGGCTCCAGCACGGCCACAGGAACCACGGTTATCGAATGTATGAAAGTCAGAGGAAGTTCAGAGTCGCTGCTGGATTCTCCCTCCACCTCCAGAGCCACCTCGCCCTCGCAGCTCTCCATGGAGACCGACGCCAAGGCGAACTCGCCTTTCAAACCGCCCGGACTCATGTCCCCGTCCAGCGGCTACTCCAGCCAATCAGAGACGCCCACGCCGACCGTTCCCCTCAGCCACGCGGCGGGAACGCCAGGAACCATGGGGACTCTGGGCTGTAAACTGCGCCCGAAGATCCCTGAGAGGAAATCCTCGTTACCGTCGCCTAAAGACCCGGCCGCCAGGTCCAGACTCTCCTTCGAGATGCCGGGAAACGCACACCTGGAGCTGTCGTCCATCAAACCAAAGCAGAAAGCCAGCAGACGACACTCCGACACCTCCACGGCGGCCAAACCGGGGAAAATCAGCCCCAGTTCGTCGCAGGCGCTGCCCGTGGTCACGCAGAACGAGCTGAAGACCGTGCGGCTCCGCTCCGTCTCACGCAGCGACCTGGAGGACTGTCCCGACGGAGCCTCCGACACCATAGAAGAAGAGCAGCACGGCAGAGACCTAGGTGAAGACCCCAGCCCCCCACCCACATTACCCAAACCCAAACCCCCCGTGGCGGTCAAGCCCCCCCTGCCCAAGCGTCCCATGAACCTCCTCCTCAAGTCTCCGTCCCCCTCCTCCACCTCCCCCCTCGGCCTTGAGTCCCCCCCCGCCTCACCTGTGGACCGACCTGTTCCGTTGGGAAACATCTACAAAGTCATGAAAAAACCCAAACCCAAAAAACCTCCACCTCAAACCGCATCCAGCCCCTCCGCCCCCCCCTCGGATTACCCCGCCCCTTCACACCCCGTCTTCGATCATTCGTTCCTCCCCAACTCCCAGTCCCTCTTTGACCTGCCTCCTCTTCCAGACCCCCAGCCTCTCCTGGAGGACCCCGCCCTGGAGCCCGAGTCCGACCCAGAGATGCGCTCTGGTTCGGGGGAGGGGGGGTCGCTGCCGTCACCCTGCAGCAGCCAGGAAGCTCCAGAGCTGCAGGACAAGAGCAAGACGCTCCCGTCCAGAACCACCATTTCCTGTTTGGCAGAACTGTCCGACAAAAAGAAACCCAAGGTGAGGAAAAAAACTCAGGAAAACTTTACAGGTTTGTGGATTTCAACAATTAGATGAACTTTATTTTTATTTAATTGATTTTTTTCTCCCTGATTCCAAGGATGTAGCTTCTTTAAAATGATGCCTGTATTTAATTTTGTGTAAATTATTTTTGCTACTAATGAAGCTTTTTGACCAGTTTTGTCACTTCTCACCTTTTTCAACCACTTTTGGATCATTGTTGTTGCCTTTTGATTATTTCCAAGTTTCTCATATTTTGATTTTTTTTTTTCTTTTTAGCCATTTTAGTCACTTTTCACTCTTTTTTTCTCCACATTTTGACCATTTTCTGCTTCTTTCCGAGTATTAATCAAGTTTTCTCCCAATTTTCTTGCAACTTTTGCTACTTTTTGTCCATTTTTGTCACTTCTCACCTTTTTCTTTTCCCACAACTTTTGGATAATTGTTGTTGCCTTCTGATTATTTCCAAGTTTCCTCATAAAGTTCTTGTCGGTTTTTGTTACTTTTTGCCCATTTTAGTCACTTTACAATCTTTTTTGTCCACTTTTGGACCATTTTTGCAACTTTCTGACTATTGTTTAATTTTTTTTTTATCTTTCTTGGCACATTTTGTTGCCTTTGGCTTTTTAAACCACTTTACACTGTTTTTGGTTTGTTTGTGTGTTTGATTTTTGTCATTTTTCCCTCACACTGTAGTTTCTTTTCGACTTTTCAAAGTTGTCTCAGAGTTTTCTTGCTTATTTTTGTTGCTTTTTAGTCACTTTTCACTCTGTTTTTTCTCCACATTTGAACCATTTTCTGCTTCTTTCTGAGTGTTTATCAAGTTTTCTCCCAATTTTCTTGCCACTTTTGCTTCTTTTAAACCATTTTTGCCACCTTTGCTGTATTTCAGAGCTACATCTTGCTGCTTTTGCCATTTTTCAGCTCTAAGATTGTTACTACCTTTAGACTATTTTCCATGTTTTCTCTGAATTTTTATGCTCATTCTTGTTGCTTTTTGGCAATTTTAGTCATTTTTCAATCTTTCTTCTCCACTTTTGGTCATTTTTGCTACATCCTGAATATTTCTCAAGTTTCCACCCATTTTTTTTGCCAACTGTTGCTGTTTTTTCCTCTTTTCTCCACTTGTATAGTTTCTTTTGTAAAGGTAGTTTTTAACAGTTTGTCTCTTTAGTTGAGTAACTCTGGTGTAGAAGAGAAAACATCTGCTGTAAAAACTGAAGCTGATATTTTAACACATTTCAGGATATAGAAATATAACTCTGTCTGACATTAGAATAAAACAGCAGATCATATTGTGATGTTATTGAATTTGTGATTAATTGTCATTCATGTGAAACAACATTTTGTTCCCAGTTTTTTAAAACAGTCTTTCTCTTTTCCAGGTTCCTCCTCCGGTCCCAAAGAAGCCGAACGTCCTGCTCCTCCCGTCGTCGGTCCATTCCTCCACTAACGGCAGCACGGAGCGGCAGACGCCACAGGCCGACAGCCCCGTGGGTCACCGCTCGCCCGTCGGCGCTCTCACACCAGAAGAGTTTCCCTGTTCTCCAAACGTTCCAGACTCTGCGCCGGAGCCGGAGCCGGAGCAGGAGGAAAACCACTTTGGAACAGACGAGGAAAGCTCCAAAGAGTCGTCTCTGCAGGATTCCTCGCTCACGGAGTTGGGAGGGAAGATGGCGAGCGCGGGGATCGTGGAAGGTGTGTTTGTTTAAACCTTTCACGGGTTTTTAGAGATTAAGCCTAAATCTTTACTCTTCTTTCTGCTGCCTCAGCCTCCAGCTTCATCAAACATTTAAACTGTAAAACCGGCCAAAGAACACACACTTTTAGATCTCAAATTAAGCTTTTAGGAGACACACACACACCTGCACACACACAGGAATTGCACAGGAATTAAAAGTTAAGTGTTGCTCACCTTCCTGTCCAGCTCAGCAACAAGGTTCAGAAATAAAAACCAAAGTTTGTTTTCATTCAGAAAATTTCAAACAGAAACATTCATGGATTTTTTTTTTTCTCGAAGTTCCTCGAACCTTTTTTGTCGTCATCTTTTATTCATGAGTTTGGTGATGGATTGTCAGATCTGCTGCAGCTGATTAGGATCCTGTTCCTGTTTGATCCACGACCTCACTGATCTGTTAGAGGAGGTTTCTCTGGTTTTCAGCCAAATCAAACTCTTAAATTAGACCAAACCAAAACTAATGGGTGGTTCCCTCAGGTTCTTACAGTTAAGTCAACAATTGTCTTGGAACCCTCAGGATTTTATTATTCTTTTTAATTGTTTTTGCAGCTTTAAACCCAAATTTATGCCTTCAACCTGCACGATACCGAAATTTGTCTACGACCTATTTCATACTGAAAAATGTTGAACTGTTATTTTCATGATGCTCCACAGGAAACTAAAAGCTGCAGCCCTCCCTTATATTTTCATCTACATGCATGAATTTTTTTGTGCATAACTATCACACAAAGACCTACAAAAAAGTCTCTTACAACCAAAGTGAATTCTGAACAGAAAGTTTTGATATTTGAGTCAAAAATCTGACTTTGACGATTAATAGGGAACATATTTGAATGAAATAGTCCAACGATTTTTCATGAATAATCTTTAAATTGGACGTGTATATGAGACATGAGGATGAAAGATAATCTTTCGTAACTCAATGGGCGCAGCCTGGCTCGGTGGCCAAAAATGACAAGTATTTCACATTCTTTGATTTGCATGGGAATTTTTTGTGCACATTAACCAAGAGCTTAAAAATGTCTCCAACAACCAAAGTGAATACTGAACTGGAAGTTCAAATATTTAGGTTAAAAGCCAGATTTTGATTATTCTTAGGGTTCATATTTGAACGAACTGGTCCCACAGTTTTTTGGGGATCATCTTCAAATTTGACGTGTTTAAGAGACATAGCGAGGACAAAAAGTTATGAAATGAATCAATAACAGGGCGTGACCTGGGAAGGCAACAAACAAGGATTTTTTCACATTCTGGGATTTGCATCAAATATTTTTGTTCACATTTATAATAGAAGCCTAGAACTACAAAAAAGTCTAAATCAACCATAGTGAATTCAGAACATAAAGTAAAAAAATTTAGTTTAAAGGCCAGATTTTGACAATTTACAGGAATAGTCTTAGAACAAACTCGTCCCATATTTTTTCAGATCATCTTTAAATCAGATATATGTGCACTGGACACATTCATTTACAAAAAAAGTCTCTTATGACCATGGTGAATTCTGAATTTGAGTTAAAAGTCAGTTTTTGACTCTTTTTAGGGTATATAGGGTACATACCTTCACAAAAACACGTGATGTCGTTGGAAAATCCAAACAGTAAGTTTGCAAATTTCATGTAAAAGTTTGAATTTTCTCAGTCCCAGGGAACATACTTTAACAAATTATTGCCACAGTTTTTTTGGGATCATCTTCAAATTGGAAACTTGTATAAAAGACATATTGAAGATGAAAAGTTGTGAAAGGATTTTTTTGTAACTCAATGGGTTTGACCAGGGCAGGCGATCGAGGCTGACGATTCTTTTACCAACAGACAAACCTGAATAGTTCTTGTGTCCGATGTTGAATCAGAACCAAACGCTCACACACGTTCAGTGTCACAGCCTGAGTTCATTCATACGTCTTTTCTTTATTATCGTTATCCCTTATTACCACAGTTTGCACACATCTCTCAGCTCTACTGCAGTTTAACTAGATAACATCATGTGTTGTGATCATTATGATGCAGGATGAAACATATTCAATCAAAAAGAAACATATTTGATTCGTTCTGTTCCTTTTCTCTCCAGATGATTCTGCAGCCAATGAGAGGACAGTTCTCCACATCTCAGAGGAAACAGACGACGACCTGATGGCCACCACACCTTCCACACACACCACCGAGGACCTGTTCACCATTATCCACAGGTGTGAACACAAACACACACAGAATAATAATGTTTACACACTCTGGTTTCACACTGGAAGAATCTAAAGTTGTTTTAAAGGATGAAAAACCTCAAACGTTTGCACCAGTTCTGACAGAGGAAGATTATTCTGAGAGAAAAATGTGCTGGAAGCCAACAATGATCTTAGCTTCCAGCTTATTATAACCTGAAAGTAGTGACGACTGATGAATTATCTCGTTGAAAAGATGCGAGGCAGACGGAGCATAAGGTTTCCTAGCAACCAGCACATGTATAACGGCTGACTGCATGACCAGCCCATCTGATTTAGTCGCTCTCTCTCTTCCTCTCACACAGAGACACATAAGAAAGCCAGTCTCTAAGCAACAAGTGTTCATGATGTTACGCAGCTCAGGGCTGGAAATAGCTGCAAAGGCAGAGAAGAGGAGCGAGTCTGTAAAAAGAAAAGAAAACAGGAGATGGTTTTAACCAGAGATGGACAATTAATCACAATTTAGATAAAATCACAACCTGCTGCAATATTCTAATCACAGACACTTCAATATTTCTATAACCTCAGATAAACCAGATAAAACTATTTAAAACTTTCTGCTCTAAACCAGAGTTACTCAACCAAAGAGACAAACTGATGAAAATGAACTTTGACAGAGAGAAAAATCTAAGTGGTGAAAAGTGGCAAAAACAGCAAAGAGGAAGCAACAGAAATAAGTTTCAGATGGCAAAAATGGTCAAAAGCAGGAAAATTTTCCAAGTAATTCGACAAAAAATCAGGAGATTGTCATAAAAGTTGCAAAAATAGGGTCCAAAAGAGGCAAAAAGAGTGAAAATGACCACCAGACAAAAAGGAACAAAATACGTTTTGGTGGCAAAAGTTGTTAAAAGCAAGAAAATTTGACCAGTTAATACACAAAAAATCAAAAAATTGTCAGGAAAGTAGCAAAAATTTAGTCCTGAGGGGGAAATAGGGGGAAAAAATAACCTCAAGAAAGAAAAAAAACAATATTAATGCCAAGAAATTTTGCAAAAAAAAAAAAAAAACTTGGTAAAGAGTGAAAAAAAAGCAAAATAATTGTTCCAAAGAAGAGTGAAAAAAAAACATGAAAAAGTGGAAAAAAAAGAGCTTCAATATGCAAAAATTGGTCACAATTAAAAAAAGTGGCAAAAAAATGAAAAAAATAGTTGAAAAGGAGCAAAACAGGTTTTTGAGAGGCAATAAAAGAGAGAAAAATAACGACAAGATGAAGCAATTAAATGAGTTTTAAGTTGCAAAAGCGTCAAAACATTGAAATTTGACAAGTAAATAGACAAAAGTTGAAAAATTTTCAGAAAAGTAGCAAAAATTTGATCCAGAAGAGGCAAAACGGTGAAAAATAACCACAAGAAAGAAAGCAAAAAAAAAAAAAAAGCTTTAATTGGCAGAAATGGTCACAAGCAAGATAATTTGGCAAGAAAATTGGCGAAAATTTTCAGAAAGTAGCAAAAATTGGGTCCGAAATAGGAAAAAAAGAAAGAGAAATGACCATAAGAAACAGCAACTAAATTGAAATTTGAGTGACAAAAATGGTCAAAAGCAAAAATAGTCGTAAAGTAGCAAAACTGGTCCCAAAGGAGCAAAATAGAGTAAGAATGACCACAATATAAAGCAATAAAAATTAGTTATAGGCAACAAAAGGAAAAATATTCGGTAAGAATATTGGCAAAAAATGGAAAATAGTTGGACAGGAGCAGAAAATGGTTTTAAAGAGTGAAAAATGACCACGAAAAATCAATGACACGTCACAGTAGTTCAAACATTTCATTGGTTGTTTTTATCCCGTGAAAATTGTTAATGTTCATTTCAAAAATGAAATCACAATTACGTTATTTTTGCAAATTGTTCAGTCCTAGTTCTTCTACTTCTGAGAAAGTATGGTGTCCCTGAAGGAACATATTGTTAAAGAGAAATGTCATTCTGAGTTTCACATGATAAATCACAAACAGAACAAGAAGCAAAGATGATAGTAAAGATGATAATTTGATCATTTCCTTTTCTCATTTCCCAGGTCGAAGCGGAAGGTTCTGGGTCGTAAAGAACCGTCCGATTCCTTCGGCAGCCGCCAGAGTTTGGTGTCTCCGGTGAAGCACAGCACCAGCGGCAGCGACCTGCGAAATCTGACCCTCGGCAGCAGCCAAAGGTCGAGCTCTCGCAACGAGAACTTCATGGCGCTGCTGCAGAAAAAAGGCAGCAAGTCTTCCAGCGGAGGAACACGAGTCTCTGCCATGGAGCTTCTCAAAAGCACAAACCCTCTGGCACGAAGGGTGACGGAGTTTTCAACCACCCCGCCGTCATCGACGACCGGCGAGGGCGGGGAGTCGACATCCGGGAACGGGAAACCCAGCGACCAATGAACGGCGTCATGTTGGCTGTTGATAAAACTACCAACAAATTCTAGGATGTGTCAGATCGAGCAGCTCGTCCAACCGGGTCGCTCCAACTACAGGCCGACCATTTGGGCTGTCCAATCAAAACGGAGCACAATTTTGGACAAAATGGTCCCTCCCATGGTTGAAGCGCCCTGTCAAACCTGTCCCTTTGAGAAGCGGGGACAGAGACCACGTGTTCATTATTTGGGATAAGCTCAATGTGGAAGTGGACGACAGAGTCAACGGCGGGAATACGAGGATTCACGATGGATTTATTTCCGATGGAGATGAAAACACGAATCAGTGATCAGCTGGGAAACCACGAAGCTTCAGCGACCAAATGAATCCAAGAAACAAACGGAGGAAACACCGAAGACGTGAGATCCACAAACAAAACTTCAACCATCCAACAGGAACGACAGCAGCGACTCCTGTCGAGGTTTCACCTGAAAACGTGACAAACGCCCCAAACCTCGAAGTCTTCACTCTGAGAAGTCCCAACATTTTCTGACAGAGAGGAACGAGTAAACACACGGGGGCTTTTCGCCACCAAAGATGAAGCATGTCACTGGTTTTATCCTGGTGGATTTCTGCCAAACATTCCTGCGGCGTTTTGGAATGCAAGCACTTTTCTTTTGGTGGCATGGACCGTTGTTTACACGACGCAGACTCTGCGTTGCTTCATGTTGTTTTGGAGACTCATCGATTATTATTTTTTCAGTGGATGATTTTCATATATTTCCTTTCTACACATGCTAGCTGGCCATAAACTGTACATGTTCAACCGTACTGTAGGAATGATGTACCAAGATAAATGTAACACATCTATCATTTGGAATATTGGATACAAAGACTTGTTGTAGTGTACAGAGAAGCACGCGGCTCCGACTCCAAACTGCCCCAACGACGGCGGGAACACACACGCAAACACACTCAGAGACTGAGGACACGCCATCCCAGACGAGCAGAACGGACACGCGTGTGTGTGCGTGTTCAGAGGAGTTTGAGCGGACGAATCACGCCTGTGGAGTTTCTGTACGGAGAGCATGAAGCAGGTCTGGTTATTAAACAGGGTTTTTATTCATTCTGGTCTCTGGTGATGGGACCAAAGGACTGTTACAACTACAAACAGACCAGAGGGGACCTAACGGTGTGTGTGTGTGTGTGTGTGAGTGTGTGTGTGTGTGTGTGTTCACATGTTTGTATAGAGGGCAGTGCCAAGAACAATGTAGGAGAGAGAGAAGAGAAGGAACAGTACAAACATGTACAGGTTCATGTGTTCGGCATCATTGAGTGTGTGTGTCCTCGATTTGTGTTCACACTTTGATTTGAACATTTTCTTTGTTTGTGTGTGTGTGTGTGTGTGTGTGTGTGCGAGAGAGAATGGGTGTTATCATCATCACCCCCTAACCTCCCCCCAGTCCTCCATACTTTCCTTTTCCGGAGACAGGATGAGATTGAACCAACGCTTGTGTTCCTCCTCTGAACAGGATTAAAGTGGCTCCAAGCTTCTCCACCTCCCGTACGCTGTCAGTGTTTCAGGTTTCCAGAACATAAATGGGACATAAAGAGGGATCCTAAATTATGGGGGGGGGGCAGGATCAGGTCTTCTTGGATGTTCTTGGAACAGGATCAGAATTGCACTCAGGTTCTTCACAGCGACACATCACAGGAATCCTCGAGTTCTAGAATCCTCTTTGGGATTTTTAACCCCCATTGATTCCAGAACAAAAAGAGAGAGAACTTCCCAACTTGAGGTTGCAGAATCAAAGGTTCCCCCTGGTTGACTCCAGAACACATTAAGTGTAATGGAACTGAAAAGGTTCTAGAATCAAACAGGTTCTGGACTCTTTCCACACTGAGCTGAGGACGCAACCAAAAGGGTCCAAATCAAGGATTCTGGAAACTCTTTGGAATACCATTTTTTTTTTTTTGCCCTGAGCTTCTCTAACTCCAAATATTCTGGAACCATGTGGATTCCAGAACACAAAGAGGACTCCAGAGTTCAAGGTTCTCACTAGATCCATACATTCTGGAGACACAAGAGGCACTAAAGCCTTGTTTCTACCAAGCGGATCGAGTCGGTTCATCTCAGTACAGCGCGGATTTTGTAGAGTTTCCATAGACTAAAACCAGGACAGGTCCCCTTATAAGCGACCCGTACCGCTCCACTTTTCAGTACCCTTCCATTGGGGTGCCAAGCCGCTCCAAACCGGCCCCAGGGGTGGGGCTATAATCACTGCCTTACGTTGATTGGTTAAAAAATCGGTAACTTCCCGTGTGACAGCGGTAAAAAAGAACGACACACAACCCCTCAGCAGCCTTTCCTGAAACAAAGCTTCACTGAGTTATGGAATAAAGAGCCACAGCTGATCACAGAGTAGAAGAGTTGCTGGATGTCCTCCATCTTTCTCTTTGTTTACAATGCCACTAATTTCTTCCTTGTATTTATTCGCGGGTAGACTGTGTAGCACTGCAGTGACGTCACACTGTTACGTAGCTGACGCGGCTCGCGACATCCGGCCCATCAAGCAGGGAACGGTTGGCTGTGGAAACGCGCACAGGATCAGGCTTTACTGATCTGACCTGTACCAAACTGTACTGATCCGTACCAGACTGCCTGGTGGAAACGAGGCTTTAGTTACTAAAAAGGTTCTAGAATTGATAGAGTCCTGGAAAAGTTAGATCCAAGAGTTTTCTCTGACCCTGTACATTCTTGAAGACACAGAGATCTCAGACCATAAAGAACACGACGCAACCAAAAGAGATCCAGATCAGGAACTCTGGAATTATTCAGATTTGAACCATCTGGAGCCATTCTTGGGTTCTTGAACCTCAAGGGCACTAGAACACAAAGAGGACTCTCCGATTAAAGCTTCCAGAATCAAAACTCTTTTATGGAGACACATTGATTCATTGGTTCTGGATCCTTCTTGGGACTTTGAACCCTGTGAATTCTAGAACACAAAGAGGACTTCCTGAGTAAAGGTTTAGATTAAAGGTTCTCTCTGATCCCAAACATCCTGAAAACAAGGATCCTGAGAATGTTCCCAATCAAGAACTCTGGAATCTCTGTGGGAAAGAAGGATTTGTTGACCCTGAGCTGGATCACGATGGACTAAGAGGATTCTAGAACCCGTGACAGTTCCTGTTAGACCGTCAGGATCTTCTGGGTCTGGAGTTCTGGGTTTCGGGGTTGATGTGAGCGACCCGCCCTGTTTGTTTGCTCCGTGCTCGTTTTCACTCTCTGTCTCTTCGTCTCAGAGGGAGACCAGCGATCTACCCCCCCCCCCCACACACTCGTTCCTCTCCTCCTCCTTTCATCGCTGCTGGAGCACAGACTCCATCTGTCTCTCTGCATTCAGCTTCATCCCTCACCCCCTCCTCACCCCCTCCTCACCACCACACACACAGTAGCACACTCTCACACTCTCACGTCGACTGCAGCCTCTCTCTTCGTCCTCACACGTAGCATCGCCTCTTTCTATCCCTCGTTATTTGAGTAACCATCCCTCTCTCTCTCCTCTCCACCTCTCTGCATTCAGTCTATGCATCTTAGCTCGGCAGGCAACACGACACCGGATGAATGTCAATGAATGACTGTTAAGCAAACTGACGCTGTGCTTGGTTTGAGTGCACAAAAAAAAAAAAATCAACATTGTGATATCAGCGCTTCTCTTTGCCTTCTCTTTCTCGCTCCCTGAGTTTTTCTACCTTTGCTTTAACTTGCTTTGGAGTATCCATGTAACACGAGGCAGACATGGATGGATGGATGGATGGATGGATGGATGGATAATCTGTGCACAAACATGGGAAAAGGCAGGGTTTGAATGTGCTTTGGGCTGTGGGACTGTGAATAACCCCCCCCCCTCCTCCTCCTGGGGTCTCTGACCTGTGACCGACCCTCAGTTCAGGATTACCGTCTGAGAATTTGGATTATGGCGGTTCAGCTCCAACACCTGACTTCTCCCCCTGCGTGGACGAGCTGTGTGAAGAGGGAAAAGGACTTTTCATCTCCTGACTCCCCGTCCTCAAACGTTCCCTCGGTGCTATTGAGTCAGAGCTCCCTCTAGTGGACGCAAACGGAGAAAAACCCACCGCCAACAGGAGAGTAAAGAAACTCCTTCACTCACATTATCCTCAGTCCTTCAGGTACTCCATCATCCTGACAAAAAAAAGATGAAGATTTTAAAGATGCATAAGTTATCACCATCTATGATGACTAGTCAAGTGAAGCTTGTTTTAAATATTTAGTGAATGAAAAAAGATAAACCTATAAAACTCTGTGTTTGTTTGCCTTGTATACAGAATTTTGGGCGCATCGCTGCAGCGCCGGATGTGTTTTTTTATTTACATTTTTTTCATTTCAGCTGCCTTGGAAACACTCACAGACAAAAGCTTTTGCAGAAAGTGGCCAAAGTGAAGATTCAGAATCAACTTTATTTGAAATAAACTCACAGGTTTAGTGCAGGACGTGTTGTTCCAGCACGAAGCGTCAGGATGAGTGTCCCGTTAGAGAAACCACGGGTGTGGAGAGCGTGCGTCTAAAAATGGAGACGTTTCAGGATGAATGTGCTGCCGTCAGCGTGTTTTCAGGATCACTGAGCAGAGACTTGTTCCTGTGTGGACAGATGGTGGATTTCTTCATCCTAGCAGCCAAACGTAGAGACAGAAACATATGGGCTCACCTGTGGAAAGGTGCTGCGCCCCCCCCAGGATGTTACCAGTTTATACAGAGGAGAGAATTATGTTATTGAACAGAGTTAGTGCAAATATTTCTGAGCAGCAAAGTTAAACATCTGGTTCTTTTCAGTCGCTCAGGAACTCGACCAACTGAAACTCTGCAGCAGATTAGTGCAGCAGATAAACAAAAACATGAGTTTACTTGGTGATGGAAGCATGAAATTTGGTACAAATACTCTCTAAGGCAGTGATTCCCAACCTGTGGTCCGTGGCCCCCTGGTGGGCCGCGGAGATATTGCAAGTGGGCCGCCAAATCATTTTCAAAATAGTCTGAATTTTAATGAAGGGTAATTATATAAAGATACAAATGTACAGAATAATGTTTAAATATTAAAACTTGGTTACATTTGTAAGGATATTCAACATGTTCAAACGTTTGTATATAAGAAAAGTCCTTAAAGAGGGCAAGTTAAAGCCCAACATGTAACATGACCCCAAATTTAACAAAGCCCTGAAATTTGATTAAACAAATGTTGTATATCCCAAGACTATAATCACTGACCCAACATTTAACAAGTTGTTCTATCGTGGGCAAATGACTTTTACCTTCTGGGCTCAGCATCTGTTACATCAT
This sequence comes from Thalassoma bifasciatum, assembly GCA_008086565.1. Taxonomy (NCBI): domain Eukaryota; kingdom Metazoa; phylum Chordata; class Actinopteri; order Labriformes; family Labridae; genus Thalassoma; species Thalassoma bifasciatum. The sequence continues at coordinate 47,071 of RPOG01003229.1, forward strand.
TGACCAGTTATCACATTTCAGGTTTTATTACATTTTTTTTCTTACATTTTGGGTCTTTGTTACAAATCAAGCGCGAACAAGTCACTATACAGCCCCTATAACTATATGGTCAGAGGTGGGCCGCGAGAAAATTTTGAGACTAAAAAGTGGGCCCTGAATTGGAAAAGGTTGGGAACCACTGATCTAAGGGTCACTCTTTGGAAAAATCATGGTACACATTCAAAAATTGTCTCCTTTTTCATTAATTTTGCTTCCTTCTGATTAATTTCCAAGTTTTTCCCAATTTTCTTGCCAATTTTTGTTGATTTTAATCATGTTTCAATCCTCTTTGCCACTTTTGGGTCACCTCCCTCTTTTTATGACTCTCTTTTCAGTTCTATTCCAATTTTCTTGCTAATTCTAACACCTTTGACCATTTTTTCCCATTACCTCTGTTTTTGTTCTTTTTTCTACACCTTTTGCTCCAAACTGACTTTTGTCTGAATAATCTGCAATTTTAAATCCCTTTTTTCGGCAATTTTTGCCACCTTCGACCAGGGGTTCCCAAACTTTTCCGCCTGTGACCCCCAGAATAGCAGCGTTAGGGACTGGTGACCCCCTGCTGTGGTACGACACTAATGGGACAATCCAAAAAACAGACAAAAACCAACAAAACCCTCCTGAGGATACTTCATTTAACTAATCAGTAGAAAATTTACCAACCAATGTTCACTTTGCTGAGTTCACGGCATCAAACTTGAACAAAAAAATGTGAAAAACAGATAAAACATTTTCTGTTTGCATAATTTTATATTATCTTTCACCCCAATTTTTGCTTTTATTCTCACAATAATGGATAAAATGTTCATGAATTGTTCATAGTTTTCGATTTTTGGACACATTCCATGACCCCCTATCAATGTCTCGCGACCCCCAAAAGGGTCCAGACCCCCACTTTGGGAACCACTGCCTTAGACTAAACTTTATTTATTTTTATTGCCACTCTTTGCTGTTTTTCCCATATTTACTATTAAGATTGATTCTTTTGCAAAGGTAATTTTCTGCAGGTGTAGAGCAGAAAACATCAATTGCAAAAAATGTTTGGATCTAGTTTTCTGACACGTTTGAGGTGAAGAAATGTTGCATTATCTGGGATGAGAACATTGAATTAGGTCATATTGTGATTTAATCTAATTTGTGATGAATTGCTCGGCTCTAACTGTGAGTTTCACTTATTTCTGATTTTAAAGAGTTTCACCAGAGCCTGAAAGAGGATGAAAAGAACCAGATTCAGGAGGGTAAAGATGACAGATTAGGGCCAAAGAATATCTTGCATCAGTTTGAGGGGTGGGGTTTGTGTTTTTGAACGTTTATTGGGTAAATTTACGCCCAAACCCTGAAGTGGGCGGAGCTTTACAGGCAGCTTTTAAAGACACAGAGACGATAATCAGAGAGACACAGCAGAAAGAAAGAGAGAGACAGAGTTATTGGAATGATTCTATTTTTGTTATTCCCCATTGAAAAGACATATTTAAAGGAATATTCCGTGTATGTATTGAATAACCTGTTTCCTGCCCAATCCCATGGTGAGCTGCAGCTGCGAGGTGGCGTCACACACTTCCCTCCGCAGCTGCGTCGAACCAGTGTTCTGAATTATTATATCATCATAAATAAATTATTTTTCTTGCCTATAAAAACAGAATGTTTCTTGTTTGCTTTCTGCCTGTTTGGATGCTCTGCACGTCGTGGAGCTTATTTCCTGAGTCTGTATTAATGAGCTTCTCTGGAGACGCCGCAGCGAACGCTCGCGCTAATTGGCGGTTTCTTTCCTCACAGAGAAGCACGAGACGCTCGGTTTGAGTCATTGTTTACATCGTTAGGACATTTTGTTTCACATTACTGATCATGTTCAGGAGGAAGAGACGACTCCAACGAATAAATTTACTGAAAAGAAGAAGAAGAAAACAGATTTACAATCCTGCTTTCAGTTTATTCAAATACTCAGAGTATCTTTTGGTTATCTGGCTTAACCAACCCTAAATTATTTCAAGATTTTATGTCTCATCTTTTGTAAAGACAGGCCAGTTTCTAACTCTTTCAAAACAACAGAACAATGTCCGTGCTTTTCCTGACGTCATATTTCAACAATAAACATCTTCATTACATGTTTTTCCACTTCTTTAAATCAGTGAAGTGATTGATCTGGAGGTGGAAAGTTTCCCAAACTGATCATTTATCTTGAACTTAACCTTCCCAAACCTTTCTGAATTTTATCGACATAGCTTTTATTCTCACGTCTTCTTTAAAAATTTGCAGAAAATCAATCTTTTCCCTTTGCTAAGTTCTATAAAAAAATAATTCTGCTTTTATTTCTGCTTTAAAAAAGTCCTGAATGATGGACAAACACCATTTAATCACGCTTCAAAAAACCTTTGAATTTTGCTTCCAATAGTTTTTTTAACTCTTTCAAAATAACAGAAAAATGTCTGTGCTTTTCCTGACATCATAGATAAACAATAAATGACTTATTACATGTTTTTCCACTTCCTTGATAAAGCTATGTGATAAGTCTGTAGGTGGAAAGTTTCCCAAACTGATCATGTATCTTGAAAAATAACCGTTTCAATTCTGACTGCAGGAGCAAAAAAACTCTTATTTTGAAATGACCAGTATTTACAGACCATTTGTCAAATCCAAAACTTGAAAAAGTGACATAATTGTCAGATTCTCAAGTTTCCAATGGTCCCTGAATGTTTCATTTATGATGTTAGTAACATGTCCAAACTGTCCCGAGAAGACGTGAGAATTTTATCAACATAGTTTGGATTCTCATGTTTTCTTTGAATCAAACGTTCAACATGAGGCCGAAATGATTCTGTTAGCTGTAAAGAATGAATCTGTGCTGTAGGTGATTTAATTCAGAAGCAGCAGTTTTGCCTTTTAGCTCCAGAGCGTCTGCAGTTGTTTCTGTTCTCGTTCAGTTTGTTGCTTCTGATGCAGCTCAGAGCAAAAATTTATTTCCATAATCAGCACGCAAGTGGAGGTACTGCGTCCTTGAGTCTCGGGAGACGTTTTTATTTGAGTACATTAATAGACAGGTTCAGACACACACACACACACACACACACACACACACACACACACACACACACACACACACTGTGTGTGTGTGTGTGTGTGTGTGTGCTTGAACTGCTTTTTAACGAGGACCGTCGAGCGAATCATGCTTAAAGAGGACGTTTCTACAAACTGAGGACATTTCATTTTATCCTCAGTTTGTTTCAGGGTTGATTTATTTTGATATTTGAGTGTATGAAGGTCCTCACAATGATGGTAATGTGTGTGTGTGTGTGTGTGTGTGTGTGTGTGTGTGTGTGTGTGTGTGTGTGTGTGTGTGTGTGGAGGTGCTCTAACCAAACTTGTTCTGCAAAGTGTTTTATCTTTCAGCTCAGTAATGACATCCTCTCAGTTAATTACTTCCTTCCTACACACACACACACACACAAACACACGCACACACACACAAACACACGCACACACACACACACACACGCACACACACACTCACCCTCTGTTATATCACAGTTTCTTTTTGTGCAACAGAGTCATCTAGTGGCTGTCAGACGGCAATGCACCAATAAATTGCAAAAAAAAAAGTACTGTTTTTTTAAAAGCCACTGATAAGCCCAGAATTATTCTTAAATATATATGAAAATGTTTATTTCTCAGATAAATGAGGCCTAAATTAAGCATTTAGAGGTTTTCCTGACTGAACTAAGTGATGAAAGTCCCAGTTTCTGCAGGTGTCTGAAAAATAGGGAAATAGGGAAGATTTAAAGGAGGCAGAACAATCAGGGGGTGAAAGCTGAAGGTTTGAAATGACAACATTCATTCATCAGGAACAATAAACTATCATTATTAAATAATTATTACTGTAATGAAGTTGAAGCAGATCAGTGCTGGTATCCACTGGTCTGTATAGAAAACACTGAGTCCAAGTCTGAGACAAAACCAGGACCTTTGAAAGGACCCGCTCTGCATCTTCCACCGTTTCCTTAGAATATATAGATATCAAATCAGCCACTTTACCCTTTCAGTATGAAGTTTGTTCTTCCTTTAAACCACAAAAAAATAGTTTTTTCCCCATTTAATCTTTCACAAACAAGCTTTGTTGCACATGTACCTGCAGCTACACAGTGATGCAGCTGTTATAGAGTAGAGTCACCACTAGAGGTCAGCAGAGACAAGGTGATGAATTATTATTATTATTATTTTAATGCAAATGTAGAAGCATTTAATACAGATAATGTGGTTTAAACATGTTCACATGTAGATAAACATGAACATACCAGGAGAGGTCATGACCTGTGAGCACTGAGGGTGTGTGTGTGTGTGTGTGTGTGTGTGTGTGTGTGTGTGTGTGTGTGTGTGTGTGGGGAGCAATAACAGGAGATGTAATTAAATTCAAGCATTTAAATATGTAGCTGTTCAGTAATCACTTCACTGAATCAGCTTACACACACACACACACACACACCTGCACACACACACACACACACACACACACACACACACACACACACCTGCACACATATTAGAAAAGTCTCTCGTTAGGGCCAAACTTTCAAACTCTCCTCTTCCTGTTTCTGACAGCAGAGAGCATGCTGTTATCTGCCACACACACACACACACACACACACACACACACACACACACACACACAAACACACACACACACAGAACAACCAGTACAGGAAACATCGACCGCAATCTCAACACAGAGAAACAGAAACACTGAGATTAAAAACTCACACTTCCTAATGATTTTCAAAATTAAAAGAACTGAGATAAAATATTCAGAAATAAAAATTTTGATGAGGAATAGAAAAGTAAACAGTTGAAAAAAAAGGGAGGAATGAGGGAGTGAAGTCATGAAGGGAGGAGGAGGAAGAGGGAGGAGAGGAGGGAGGAGTAACGCAAGTGCAGGAGAGAAGGAGAAAGAGCAGCAACATTTGAACACAAAGATAGAAACAGAGAGAAAAGAGGGACATTTACTGGATTATCAACACAATAATTATTTGGAGTACCTGAGAAGAAGGACACACACACACACACACACACACACACACACACTCACACACACACACACACACACACACACTGCTGACTGATGGTCCTGTTGGATGGATCGTTCTCTTCATCTCCAGCTGCAGCTCTAGAAGATCGTCCTGCTCACACAGACATGCATTTCTTCTATGTGGTGAGTAATGTGTGTGTGTTTGTGTGTGTGTGTGTGTGTGTGTGTGTGTGTGTGTGTGTGTGTGTTTAGCTGCCATGCGCCTCCTCAGTCTTCATTTCTCGTTTCTGGAGCATCAAACTGCTGACAGCTTGTGATATTTTTCTGCTGATAAGTATAAAAATGTACTTCTTTCTGCAGAAATGTAAAGTTAATTCAAAGAAAGTATCAGATGATGTGATGACCTTTGTTTTTCCTTTTGTGTCGAGGCAGAAAAAGATAAAACAGCTGATATGTAAAAGAAGATATAAACTCAAAGAACAGTCTGGTACTTTATGATCTAATCGTCTGGTATGTAACGAATGTCAATCAGAGAAGTGTGAACCTTTGTCATCAGACTGACATTAATCTAATTTATGGCACATTTATCACACATTTACTACTGCTCTTATGAAACTTCATCTGCACTAGTTACATCACCACGTAATGATCTCATTAAAGTCTCATTTTTGGTAAAGTGGAGACCTATATATATATATCACTCACCCTAAATCACCAAAGTATCTTTCCATCCATGAAAATATTAAAACACCCAGAATATATTCTTCATGTTTTATTGTGAGGACACGTACCTCCACTAATATGTGTGCAAATTTACAATAATACATACATACATAAATACATACATATATACATACATACATACATACATGCATGCAAGTGATTTTTATACAGGGTATTGTACATATATTTATACACATGTACACATACGCACATTCAGACATTAATATAACATAAATACATACTTACACACATACATATATGGACACATACAAACATACATGCCAGGAATATTTATACAGGGTTTTATAAATAAATATGTATGCACATGCACACATACATACATAAATACTTATAATACACATACATACATACATGTATACTTAGTTTAATGCCAGGAATATTTATTCAGGGTTTTATAAATACATGTGTATTTATGTGTACACATTAATACATAAACATCCATATCTAAATCAACCAAGAACTTTTTAGCATTCGCAGTTTATTAGTTTATTATTGGTTCAGACTTCAGTCATAATCTGCACAGATTCATTCATTTGTACATCATCGTCAAACACATAGTTATAAATGTTTTACTACATTTACATCTGTTTGGAAATAGTGTTTAACTGGTCACATGACTATAATAGCTCATTTGTCATTGGTGAATCCATAATTCATAAAGTATAAACAAAAGGTTAGTTAACACATTAAAGAGGGTCATATTCATTTATTATTAAATATCATCACTGTTCTAAAAAGTGTGTGAGTAATATAAAGTGTTAGTCTGTGTAAACTTTCAGCACCAGGCCAACACACACCAACCATCAACAACCCAGGTTCAGATTATTTAATATTAAATCAGTAAAAAGTCCTGATTATGAATTACCAGTTTGAAGTTTCTTCCTTCTGTTTAACTTTTACACTCACAGAAATCTGAGTTTAGGATGTTTCTCATTGTGTCTTCTCATTAACCTCAGACAGAGTTAATTATCCCAGATTATTCTCCATCACTAGAGTTTCAGACTGGAATAACTAAAACTTTCAGGTTTTTATTCTTCAGTAGAAATCTTAATTCCCCGTCGTCTAAGATCAGAATCTGTGTGTTTGGTTTCTTTCCCACCTCTGCCTGCAGACATGTGTCCTCCCTCTGTGTTCCTGAGCCTAATGAGTCTGAACAGATTATTTCCATGGGTTTGGTGCACAGATAGGCTCAGCTCCAGCAGGAACCGGTGTTTTTGTGGCGACTGTCATTGGAGAGTGATTATTTTTAACCACACACAACATGGTTTCCTGAGAAACTGAGCTGCAGAGAGATTCACAAATTCTTGGCAACGTTTTCTCTGATAATAACAAAAAGGTCACAAGAATTTATTTTTCCTGAGAGGTTTCTGGTTTTTCAGCGTTAGATTTCTCTAAATACCAAAAGGATCATGTTTCCATGTTTCAGGCCGAGCAGGAAGAGTCTGAACTCTCTGGAGTTGGAGCGAAGGTGTCGTCAAGTGTGAGGGCAAAGTTTAAGATTCACTAACTGAAAAAAGTGTCGTCATTCTGTCAGGTTTAATGAGCGCAATAAAGACGGAAAGTCTCCACCCGCCTGCTTCACAATCTTTAAGAGTTCAAGAAGAAGAAAGCTGAGTTTTTAAACCTCAGGAGAAGTGACTGAACTTTTTTATTTTGCAGTGACAAAGTTTTTGGACGTGAAGGGAAAGTTTGAGGTCAGAGACATGAAATGAGATTTAGACCAAATTAATCACCAGGAAGAGAATCATTAAACTCTTTCCCTGAAATGATCCCTGTGGACCTTCAGAGAAATTAATCACTTAAATTAAACCCAAACGTTCCCACTTCACCAGATTAACACGCTCGTTGTTTGCAGGTTTTATTAAACAGAATTAAGCAGCGTTAATTTTACAGGAGTGGTGTCGTTGAGGGGAAAAGTTTGAGATTATTTTTAGATTATGGATGAGTTTCAAACGAAATGAAGTTCTCACTCTGCCTCATAAACAAACACAACTGCTGCTTTTATCTCTACAAATATTAAGATTAACTTTCTCAAGTTCCTTTCATTAGATAAGGATTCAAAGGTTTTTATCGTCAATTTGTCTTTATAGACATGACAAACAGAAAAGTCAAACTACTGTTACTCTCTCTCCATCCAATCTCGACATGAAATATAGAAAATAGAATTAAAATATAAATATAAATGTAAACATATAAGCTGAAAGCTGAAAAAGGATTGGAAGTGAATAAGTTTTATATCTTTTTGCTTCTTGTTGGAAATTTAAAAGACGATAATTGGTGATTTTACAGTTTGAGGGTTTGTTTGTTTGTTTGTTTCTCTTTTTTTTGTGCAAAGTTGCAAAGTGTCTTTGTTTGGACTCTCAGTTTGCTTATTGTTATTCTTTTACATTGTTCAATGTAAACCTGTTCTTTTATACATATCTTTCTTTATTGGACGTATTCATTAGTGACAATACAAGAGTTGAATGTAGTCGAGAAGATAGTTTTTCCATTTTATTTTTTTCATCCCTCCCTAATCCTTTCCAAGATGATAATATAAATATAATCAATTAAGAAAAATAAATAAATAAAGGGTGGTCTCATTAATCACAATCAGAAATATTAAAGGTCAGATATTTTATACGTCTCAGGAGGCTTGACTCAATATAAAATGTTATCGACTTGGGTTTAGAAATTATGTGATTTCTTTTCTGTATTTTGAATATTAAGTTATTTCCTTTCCGTGTGTAAATCTTAATAACGAGCTCATTGATCTGAGAGTAAAAACCCTGGAGTCAAAGTGAGGAAGATGCTCCAGTTTCAGAGGATGATGATGATGATGGTGATGATGGTGAGAGGAAGAGTGGGGGGTTGGGTTAAGTGGAAACACGAGGGTGTGAGGAAGCGTGTGGGGGGGGGAAAGTCGAGGAAGAGACCACAGTGGAGGCCACCCAGAGTCCAAAGGTGTCTCAGTCTTTTTGTGAGCACTCTCACCTACCAAAAAGGAGGTTGTACTACTCTCGTCGACTCCACCTCCATCCTGACTCTTTATTACTCGACTAATAAACAAAAGACAAGGACTAAGGACCTCTCAGACGTCTCTTTAAGTTTTATTCCTTTCTTTAACATCTGGATTCTTGTTAGAAACTGTAAAAGGCTCATGATGGTTTTGTTTTGGCGTCTGCTTCCTTCAGAGTTGTGTCTGTTGGGTCTTTGTTTAGTCTGCAGCTTTATTTTAAAACTAAAAGACTCTCAGGTTGATAAATGTTCTTCTTGGGATCCTGGAGAACTCAGAAAACTTCTGTTGAGTTTTCTCCATTTTCAGCCTCTTCTGTGTTTGTGACTCAGAGTTTGATGTAAATGTTCTTGTCTCAGCGTTAATGCAGCACTTTTATGTTCTATTCAGCAGAAGTTTTAGTGTTGTTTTCATATTTTGACTTTCAAGCATTTCTGAATTTGCAGCAGATTTTTTCCAGATGTAAAATCATTCAGACTGTTCCAGGTTAATGGCATTTTTTATTTTTCGTGCAGATGTGAATGTTGTGGTTTGATTTATGAATCTCACTCTGCTGGAAAACAGAATTAACACGTTTATTCCAACCTCTCTGTCCTCATCAATCCTTTCTGCTGATGCCTTCATGGAGTCTGTGCAGTCATGTGTGTGTGTGTGTGTGTGTGTGTGTGTGTGTGTGTATGAGTGCCAGTGCCTTCAGGGTGTCCTCATAAACTCTGTGTATAATCCCTGATCAGTTATATAAGCAGTGTTCAGCTTCCAGTGCCACCAGCTGCAGCTTCACTGCAGAGAGAGAAACTAGTTTTGTGCAGATCAATACTGAAATATTGATTTATAAGAAACTAGATCTTTATGCTATAAAAACAATTCTCAAATCAAAATATCAGCACTTTAGTTACTTCAGTCATTTGGGGTCATGTTTATCATCGACAGTAAGAAAAAAAAGAAGCTAAACCAATGAGATCTCTTCTTACTGATGTGTGGTTGGTGGGAAAAACTTTTTCTTCCGCCTTCATCTAGAACGTGTAAGTGCAGAATATGTAGGTGCAGAATGCATAAATCTGGAATGTGTAAGTGCAGAATGTGTAAGTCTGAAATGTGTAAGTGCAGAATGTTTAAGAGCAGAATGTGTAAGTGCAGAATGTTTAAGAGCAGAATGTGTAAGTCTGAAATGTGTAGGTGCATATTGTGTAAGTGCAGATTGTGTAAGTCTGAAATGTGTAAGTGCAGAATGTTTAAGAGCAGAATGTGTAAGTGCAGAATGTGTAAGTCTGAAATGTGTAGGTGCATATTGTGTAAGTGCAGATTGTGTAAGAGCATAATGCATGATAAAGAAGAGGAGGCCTCTCAAGACCTGGCCAATCAGAATAAAGTGGACTCGTAAGAAAAGGAGGGAGCCTTAAAGAAACAGTAGTTAGACTGAAGAAGCTAAAGTGACTTGAAAAGTGAAGCTACATCATGAAGAGCTCCCCCTGCTTTTTGGCTGAAGAATTATTTATAAAGTCACCTCCTCAGTCTCCACCTCCAATAGATGAGACTTGGTCAGACTTTAAAATAAAAAAAACGGCAAAGAAACTTCTCTCAGACGTGATTTGTGACGTTTCAGTTCGTTTTTATTATTCTGATTTAGATTTATGACTTTAATAAAGATAAAACACACACACTAACACACACTAACACAGGAGTCAGTGAACTAACCGTAAGTGAGAGTGTTTCCTTTAACTGTGTTTATACGCTCCACAGTACCAATCTATCACACACGTTTCTACGTTTGCAGCCAAGGGCGTATAAAACTCTGCTGCTGTTATAAAAAAAAGAGACAGAGCTGATGATAAGAGAAGTTTCCTCGAGTCGGGGATGTGGTCGAGAAGTTTGTTAATCAGTACGAACGAACGCTCTTATCAGAGTGTGTGTGTGTGTGTGTGTGTGTGTGTGTGTGTGTGTGTGAGTGTGTGTGTGACACATAACGTAGAGGTGTGTGTATGATTTCCCCTCGAATGTGTCAGATTGGTGTGTGTTTGGTTCCCTCTGTCCTGGAGGAAGTGTCACAGGGAAACAGAGGAAACTTGATGTGACTCTGTGTGTTTTGATTCTTGTTTTCCTGGAGTTTTAAAACGGTAAAACCTGCTGCTGTTGCTCTTGGCGTCGCTCTGCTGAATCTCATGGAAAAACAAACCCTGGGAACCAGAGTTAGTTCGTCTCTAACTCCAGAGACGTGGATCCGTCCTCCCTGGATGTTTTTATTTTTCTGCACAAACGTCTGAGTCTGATTTTTTTCAGGCTGATTTTCCTGAAGCTGCAGGATCCTCCTGCTCTTTGGCTCCAACAGCAGGAAAACTCCCTCACACTGACAGTTTCAGACAAACAGCAGAGAAACAGGGAGGATGTGAAGGTGACTGAGCAACGCTGGAACCTGCAGGTGGAGATTCAGGTTCCTGAGCTCAGAGTCAAACAGGAACAAGAACCCAGCAACAAAAAACAGCAACACCAGGACACGAGCTGGTCGTCAGGAAAAACTGTTGATCCTAATTATTGGTTGGTTCATTGGTTTGAGGATTAGTTTGTTGGTTAGTTTAACAGGTGGTTGATTCTTTGGCTGCATTGTTGATTAGTTGCTTGTTGTTCATTGTTGGTTGCTTGGGAAGTTGGTTGAAATTGTTGGTTGGTTGAGGTTTTTGATTGGTTGAAATTGTTGCTGGATACGATGTTATTCTTGTTTTCTGTAATTTTGTTATGGTTTGTTAGTTGGTGAGTGTGTTAATTGAAATTGTTGGTAGGCTGGTTGATTAGTTTTTGGTTAGTTGAGGTTTTCCTTTGGCTCAACAAGAAGTTGGTTGTTTGGTTGTTGTTTATTAGTTGCATATGAGACCTTGTTGGTTGGTTGGTAAATTGGTTAAACTTGTTGGTTTGTCAAAAGCTTCTTTGGTTGGTTGGTTGGTTTGTTGGTTGGTTTGTTGGTTGAGGTTATCAGTTGGTTGGTTGTTAGGTTGCATGGCCAATAAGTTGCTTGTTAGAAATTTTTGGTTGGTTGGTGGTAAGCTGGTTGAAATTGTTGGTTCGTTAGTTGGTAACCATATTAGTTGGACTTGTTGGTTGGTTGGTTTGTTGCAAATGTTGCTTAAAAAGGTGTTAATCTTGAGGTTTGGAACTTTGTAATGTCTGTTTAATTTGTTGAACTTGTTGGTTGGTTGGTTTGTTGGTTAGTAGTAAAAAATTGTTTTGGTTCGTTAGTTGATTGGTTGAGGTTGTTTGGTCAATCGGTTGGTTGTTTGGTTGCACAGTAAATTAGTTGCTTGATATAAATAGTTGGTTGGTTGAAAGATTTTTTGGTTGAAACTGTTGTTTGGTTAGTTGGTAAGTTTATGGTTGATTGGTTTGTTGGTTGTTTGGTTGTGTGGTTGATTAGTTGCTTCTTAGACATTATTGGTTGAACTTATTGGTTGGTTGGTTGGTTGGTTGGTTGCATGGCCAATAAGTCGCCTGTTAGAAATCTTTGGTTGGTTGAAAACTATGGTTGGTTGGTAAATTGGTTGAAATTGTTGTTTTGTTAGTTGGTAAGCATAATGGTTGGACTTGTTTGCTGGTTGGTTGGTTGGTTGATTGATTGGTTGGTCAGTTGCAATTGTTGCTTGATAAGTTGTTAATCCTGGTTTTTGGCATTTTGAAATGGTTGTTTAGTTTGTTGAACTTGTTGGTTGGTTAGTTTGGTAAGTATGTTGTTTAGCTCGTTGGTTGGTGGGTTAGTAGTAAAAAATTGTGTTGGTTGGTTAGCTGATTGGTTGAGATTATTTGTTGGTTGGTCAATTTGTTGTTTGTTTGATTGCACAGATACATTTTTGGTTGGTCAAATTTTTTTGTGGTTTGTCATGGTTGAAAAAGTTGGTTGGTTAGTTGGTGAGTTTATCAGTTGAACTTGTTGGTTCTTGGGTTAGTTCACCAGTTGGTTGTTTGGTTGCATGGTTAATTAGATAGTTGGTTGAACTTGTTGGTTGCTTGGTTAGTCAGAAAAAGTGTTTATTGGTTGGTTGAGCTTTCAGGTTGGTTTGTTGGTTAGTTGAAATTTTTGCCTGATAAGGTGTTGATGTTGTTTTTGGGGGCATTTTCATTCATTGGTTGGTTTGTTGATTGGTGGGTCCTTTGGTTTCACCAGCCTGGTTCAGTTTAACAGTAAATTTAACAATTACTGACAACACTAACATCATGTTCAGGATTAGACTCAGTAAATAAAACCATTTACTCAGAGTTAGAGAAGAAGCAGAGAGAGTTTGTGTCATAGATATTTCAGTGTGAGGTCAATAAGTCGTCAGATAATCAGACAGAGACTCTGATTTGAACCATCTGAGGTGTAAACGCAGCAGAAAAAACTGGATCCTGATCCGTCTGGAACGTTACCGCTGTCTCTTGGTGTCTCTGCTTGTTTCCCAGAGGACGCTGGGAAAAGCAAAGAGGAAATGCCAACGCCGACAGAGGAAACGAGATCGCAGCGAGGATATCGATAACGAGTCTCTCTCTCTTCTCTAAACAGGACGTTCACAAACACGCCCATCATCACCATCATCACCGTCAGCTTCATCAGCTCCATCATCACCATCAGCTTCATCAGCTCCATCAGCTCCATCAGCTTCATCAGCTCCATCAGCTCCATCACTCAGCTTCAGCCTCCACAAAACATCCTCCTCTCCAAAACTCTTAAACTCTCAAACTCGTCTGACAGCGAGGAATCAACAACTTCCTGTTCAAAGAGGAAGTGATATGAAGAGTTAGTCTGAGGTTTCATCAGCGCCTGGTTCGTCCTGGAAAGTGTTAAGTTTTGGTTTCATACGACCAAAGTTAAACTGAGACACCAGCGTTTACGTCTGTGGATGTGAATATGTCATAGCGTCGTCAGCGAATGGTTGAGCAGCGTCCAGATCTGTGTGTTTACATCAGAAGTTTGGATCTTAATCTGAAGAAAAACCACAGAAACTTGAATTAAATATAAAGATTTTGGTTTCATGTCTTAGTAGTTAAGGATTCACATCTTCAGCTTTAACATTAAACCAGATTAAAGACGACAACCGTGACCTGACACAGCCGCTAACTCACCGCCATGAGGTCACAAAGCCATTTCCTCCTGATTGGATAACCATCTAAATTCCACCTTAACGTCTTTTACAGACATTCCTCAGCTGAAGTTTTACTCTGAAACTGTTGAAACTTGAATACAGGATGAATGTGTCTCCATCAGGGACAGAGAAACTCACAAACCTTCTGCTGCTCATTCAGGATTTGTTGGTTTTAAATAAAGAGAATTTAATCTGTTTAATGTGTCGCTGACATGATAACAGAGTCATTAATCAACCAGAGGATTGTTTATTTCATTCTATCAGGAGTTATGATGTAACGTCCTCTTTTCTAACCACACCACTGAAAACTGTTTTCATTTCTGTCACAGAGAGTTAAAGTCACTCAGGGTTCGTTTAAGACGCTCGTTCTTTTCCTCCTTTGATGCAGAGAGATTCTTCTTATTTGGTTTCATTTATTGAGGCAGTGATTAAAAACAGAGGAGTCTAAAAGCCACAGTTCAGAGAGAGATTTGGTCTTTTCTTCTGAACGAGAGAAGAGAGTCAAGGATTATCACAGAAAAGTGTCTTTGGAGCCAAAACACACTAAACTGCCCTATTTGACGCCAGTTTACAGAATTAGGTGTCCATTTCAGAGCCAAAACATACACTTGAGCGCCCTCTAGGGATCTAAAATACACTTTAGAGTGACCTATTTGGACCTCAAACACACATGATATACAGTAAGTGCCCTCTGAGAACTGTAATACACATAAGTTCCCTATTGGGGGCCAAAATTCAAAGTGTCATTCTTGGAGTCCAATATATAGTGAAATCACCTTTTGGGACCCAAAACATACACTTTAGTGCCCTCTTGTGAGCCAAAATACACTTTTAAGAGCCCTATTTACACCAAAACACACATGACACAAGTGCTCTCTGGGAGCTGTAATACACAAAAGTGTCCTCTTGAGAGTTGAATTACACAAAAAAGTGCTTTTGGCAGTCAGAGTATAGAAAAGTGCTCTCTTGGGAGCCAAAAATATATTGTCAAGCGACCTCTCAGGAGCTAAATTACACAAAAATGCTTCTTTTAGAGCCAAAAAACACACTAAAGTGCCAACTTTGGCAACCAGAATACACAAAAGTGTGCTCCTGTGAGCCAAAAATATGTGTTAAGGTTCCTTCTTCAGAGCTAAATTACACAGAAATGTCCTTACACAAAGTGTCGTCTTTGGAGCCAAAACACACTTCAGGACTGGTCCAAGCAAATTTACATGGATGTTTCCCTGAAATGTTCATTAATGTTCCCAGTTCCTTTGAATAAAAATGGTCACAACACGCTGAAAATAAAGCTGAAAACCCTATTTCGGTGTTTTTAGAACAAGATTAGTGGCAGTAGTTCTTCTGTTGGCGTTGATTTTGGCGCCCCCTGTGGTGAAAGCGTTCTAGTGTAACTCATTTTTTCTCAGTGGTGTTGATTTCTTTCACAGTAATTTTAATGTCATATGATTCATAAATCTATGACTGAATTATAACAGAGTAAAAACAGCATGTGGTGTTTTTAGACCTCAGGAGTTTTTCAGGAAGCGTCGCCGCGCTGACAGCTCTGACCCCCTCGCTCGCTCGCCGTGGCGGTCAGGAGCATCCATCACAGGATGAAAGTGTCGCTGGGATGTGGCGGCGTTTCTGAGCGGGCGCAGAGTCGTCCACGGGGAAAAGAGAGGAAACGTGGAAAATGCCAGCGTGCACTTTGATCAGGAGCTGAACTGTCTGTGATTTCCTCCAAACTGACGCCGTGATGTAACAATGGTCACATGACCCTCGGTCAGTGACGGGGACTCTTCAGGCTCTTCCTCAAACACATGTTTGGACTCAGCTCGTCTTCTGAATAAATTCCTGGAAGGTTTTTGCTCTGATTCCTCGTCTGTGATAAGTTTCCTGATGATTGTGTAACGTCTCTAAGTCGCACTAAGACGAGGAGAAAACATTAAAGTCAAATCTGAGAAACAAATCTCCTTAAAGCAGGGAAACAGCTCAGAGCATCAAACGTTTCTGGATTTAAAACCAGGGAGTCAGGATTTTCAGAAACTCATTTAACTTTGGAATAAAACTCTTTAGCTTTCAGATAATAAAACCAAAACCAACAGGAGTCAAAGTCAGAGATTTTTCTGATTTTTCTGACATCAGAGTGACAGAGCGAGGACTCACTCAGCTGTTTTTAAAGATGTTTCTGTCTGAAGCTGATGTTGAATCCAACAGACACTTGGGAAAAAACATCTGCAAAATGAAAATGTAGAATATAAGATTTTGAGCCTTTCGCTTGTGTTTTAGTCATTTGTAGTTTTTGGGCAGAATCAGAATCAGGATTACTTTATTCAAGGATTCAAGGATTCAAGGAGTTTTATTGTCATTCAACCCATGTAAAAAAATGGGTGGGACGAAATTAGGTTACCCTGGTCCTGGAGCAAGCCCAGTCATAGAAATGAGAATAATAAATATATACAAATATACAATAAAAAAGAGAATAAAAGAAGAACACAATCAACTAGCGTTTTTAACAAGTAGACAGGATAAAAAATAAACTGTGCAAAAATTGCAGTGTCCCGTCAAGGGAGATTAGTGCTGCAGCCAGAACACACAAAGGACAAGAGACAATGACAATAAGACCCAATAAAAGTCTAAAATACAGAAATGATACACAACACAGTGACTAAAAAGAGGTAGGATGAAGGCGATGACCATGTTTAGACCAGAGCTCAAACCAAAAAATGTAAAGTAACAAACAAGTTAATGCAGAAAAGTGCGAAGTGTGAAAGTGCAAATAGGGCAACAATGATAATAGTGCAAGAGAAACATGAGCAACCAACAAACTAATTGCCATTAAGTAAATGAATTGCACTGGGGATAAAAGAGCCCTGAAATCTTTTAGTCCTCCTCTTAGGAACCTAAAACGACGACCAGAGGGTAAAAGCTCAAACTTGATTTTAAGAGGATGATTACAACAATCTAAAATGACATAAACCTTCCTCAGACCTGTCTGTTATAGAAAGAAATCAGATTTTTCCAGCTGTTTAATCATGTTTTATCATTTACCCTGTTTGGTCCAGTCAGACCCGATCATGAAGTTGAGAATTAGAATTTAGACTCAACCTCTTTTAGTGTTAATTATCTCATTGTTATTTTCGCATTAAGACCAGTCAGATATCTGGAGTTGAAACTTTTTTAATATCACTTTAAAAGTCCTCACAGTCCTTTGTCTTTGGTTTAATCTTAATAAAAAGTCAGAAGTTTGAGGGAACAGTGTTGAATGTAATACGGTTTCAAAGTTCAACAAAAAGAAGAGTGGAAACAACAAAGTGAGAAGTTTCAGGAGCTGAAGAAGGAAATAATAAATCAGAGAGCTCAGAGTTTCCTCTCAGACCTGAGGGCGCAGAGAGAAACATTTTTATCCTTCACTTTACTCTGTTATTGTTGGACAC
The DNA here is from genome assembly GCA_008086565.1 of Thalassoma bifasciatum. Taxonomy (NCBI): domain Eukaryota; kingdom Metazoa; phylum Chordata; class Actinopteri; order Labriformes; family Labridae; genus Thalassoma; species Thalassoma bifasciatum. The sequence continues at coordinate 64,387 of RPOG01003229.1, forward strand.
GCTCACACAGGTATATTTAGCAGCAAACACACCTGGGGCCGTCAGTAATGAGGCGTTCAGGTACCTGTACGTGACCGTAGCGTTCAGTCAGGCACCGTGAGGCTCCGTGTTGGAGCATTTATTAAAGATTAAATCAGCAGCTGTGACCTGAGTTTCCTCCACCAGCTCTAAGAACAGTTTCCTCTCTGATTTTACTTCATGTTTGTGTTTTCTGAACATTAATCCTCAGGTTATTGATCAGAGTCAGTCTCTGAAAGTTCTTTATTAAAGTGGAGCTGGTTTGTTTCTGAAGCTCTTATCTTCAGAGACGCTGAGAGATAAAGAATAATTAACCTCTGAGTCACAGTCCATCAGGCTGATCTGTGATGTCTGACACTTTTACCAGAAATACACATGAAAACAGACCTTATCACATGTTTAACCTCAAAAGACCTTCGCTCTGAAAACTGGAATAAAAAAAAGATGAAACTTCAAACATGAATCATCCTGAGTGAAGGTTTTTCTGTTGTAGTAACGAGCTCAGCCTGTAGGTGGAGCTGTAGCCACTGAAATCCAACAGTTTACAGTGTGTGTGTGTGTGTGTGTGTGTGTGTGTGTGTGTGTGTGTGTCACACACACACACACACACACACACACACGACGGACAATTAGTAAGTAGGCCAAAAATGGTTGTTTGTGTATTTTGTCGGAGTTTCGAAGTAGACACTGGACCTTTACATGCAAGTACATGCCCTTCGTCCCTCCCAGTTTCGACCTTTATCCGCTCCTCCCTTGCCCTTCTAATGTGTGTGTCTGTGTGTGTGTGTGTGTCACACACACACACAGTGACCACCACATAATTTCATGTGGTCAAAGGAAGATTTTTGATAAAACTCAAAGCAAACGTACTTTTTCCTGCACACATTCCTCCTATAATTTATTTTTATTTTTCCTATAATAAATCAAAGCTGAACTAAACTGAACATTATTCTGATTATTCACCAACCTGTCAAGTCATGAAGCGTGAACGTGTCACGACCCCAAAAACACAGACGGCTTCTTTTCTCAGATCAAAACTGAAAACCAAAGATGTTTGGATTGATACTGAAATATTGGAACCTCAGTCTAATACCTGATCTTTATACTCTAGAATTAATTCTCAAATCAAAATATGAATATTTTGATACTTAAGTTATGTGAGGTAAAGTTTATCATTAAGGGAAACAAAGGAAAGAAACTGAACTGTTGAGATTTTGTCTAAATGTTACGTGTTTGGTGAGAACTACTGTTTCTTCCACCTGCATAAGAAATATTAAAGTGTGGTATGAATGAATGTACAAGTGCTGCATAAATGCGTTTGTATTGAAGGTGTAAGTGCAAAAAGTATGAATGTGTAAGCACAGACTAAAAGAAAAAAATAGATATATATTTAGATAGATTTTCTGTTGCTTTAATTCTGAACCATTATTTATATTTTTTGCCTTGCTCCAAACAAAATAAGAATAAAGTCCTCTCTTCTTTTGTTTACAAAATAACACTAAAGAAAATCTTTATTTTTGTTTTCTTAACCAAGATTTTAGTTCATTGCTATTATTTATATTTATGCATTGGTCAAAATAAAACAAGGATGATGACATTTGATTACAAGAGAACATCAAATAAATTCCTCTTTCTTTTTCTTTTCTTTAATTTATTTTTTACAAAGCTTTTACTTAAACAGGCATGATTTATATATTTGCATATTTTGAGTCACGGGTTAATGTTGCAGAAAAATGTTCACTTTAACCCTGTGGTGCATAGTGGTCACTACAGTAAACACCTATTTAAAAGTTATTTACTCCTAAATTTAATGATTCATGTGGTAGAAATTCATATTAGTCTGTGTCAGGATATTTTTATTCTTCTTAGGGCCTGAAAAAATATTTTCAATTCTTTTTCCAAATATATATATTAAAAAAAAAAAGTTATAGACAAACATTTGAGGGTAAAACAGCGTAATAATTATAAGTTATTCAGTGTTAAAATGGATGAAAGAGTTAAAATGTTTCACAAAGCATTAAAAAAATATTATTTGTGAAATTACCAAAATAAAGAACAGAAGTCAAACAAAAAAAAGTCATATTTACATTAAGTTCACCCTGGAAACCTTTTTTTATTTTTGCTTTAAGACAAATAAAAACACTCAAGGGAAAAATCCAGACGCTGACTTTTATAATTCAGGCATCAAAGGGTTAAAGTATCTCTGAGTATTTTTCAGCTCCTCCGTCCTCTTTTTGAGTTTTCAGAGTTTGGTCCCTGATGTCAGAAATCACTGTCTCATTAAATATTTAATGAGTGATATTTAAAGTTGAGGTAAAACGTAGATGAACTGAGATGAAACCTGGAATGTTGTAGAAGTTTCTTGAAGCTGAAAACTGTGAATCAAAGTGAAAAAGTTTCATTTCCTGTGTTTAGTCTTCTTCTCTGGTTGTGTTTGTGATGTTTTCCTCCTGTGAAGTTTTCACTCTGTGTTTACGTCTCCTCATTCCTCCCTGAACTTCATTAGATAATCCAGGGTCACCACCTCTGACCTCTGACCTCTGAGTCAGGAGGTCGCTGTGTGATCTGCTGACGTTTTCACCCACAGCTGGAGCGCTGACAGATGTTTTCCAGAAAAACTGCACAAACACACACACACACACACAGATGCAGCTGCAGAGAAGAGTTTTCTGCAGGATTTAGTCCATTTATTGATTTATGGAGCAGATTAAGATTCCTCCAACAGCCTGAAGTAAACACATACGCAGATGTTAGAAACTGTAAAACTACATTTCAACGACTAACAGACGACTGGAGGTCAACTCAGGACCTGACTGTAGCACTAAAACATGACATTAGATTAAAAAAAAAATGTTCTTCAGACCCATCAGCAAGATTCAACCCATACAGACTACATCCCCCATGATCCTTTGCTTTCCAAAAACATCCTTTGGAGAAAAAGAAGTTTGGGCTGGTGTAACTTTATGGTTTTAGGGTTTTAGTTTCCAGGTAGAAATGTGAGTATTTGGAAATCTGATTCAGTGTCTCCGACTCTCCTGTTCCTCTTTTTATGGCGACGTCTTTTATGGTGATTTTGTTCTTGGAATCTTTGGGATTCTTTTTGTTTCTTTGTCCCGTTTTTATCCTCAGATGTGCTTTAAAGTTGCACAAAAATGTTCTTATCCTCCGCTTTGCAAGAGTGAAATGTCTGATTCTGGTGCTTTCGTGGTGATACGACGTTCCACATATTTTTTTTTTTCAAGGGTAGTGAATTTTGAACAGGAAGTTTGAGTTGAGTATTGTACTCTGATGATTTCTAGGCTGTGTATTTACAAAAACAAGTCCCACCTCTTGTTTTATATGTCTATAAGAGACACAACAACAAAGAAAAGTTATCAAAGGTTTTTCCCATAATCCAGTGGGCGTGGCCAGAGGAGGTACAAACATGACATTTTTTTCACATACTCTGATTTGCTTGAATTTTTTTTGTGCACAACTTTCGTGCCAAGACTTCTAAAACTTCTTTCACAAACAAAGTGAATTCAAAACAGGAAGTTCAGAAACTTGAGTGAAAGTTGGATGTTGATGATTTTTGGGGTTGGTGTTTGAATGCACTCGTCCCACAGTTTTTTTCACATTATCTTCAAATCGGATGCATCTGTACTGGACACATTGATGATGAAAAGTTATTGAAGGATCTTTTCTAACTCAGTGGGTGTTGACGTTGTTTTTGCCATCGTGTAAACCTGAGTAGCTCTGATGTTGGATCAAGATCCAAACACACACAGATGTACGGACCTTATTGCTGCGTACGACTTTAACTGTTTTTGGTTTTTACTCCTTCTTCTCTTTATTCTACTCCCTCTCTCCCTCCACGTCTGAGGGTGAAACTGTCTCTGACACACAAACTATTTATCCTGTGATTTAATTCTTTGTTTACAGCTTCTTTCCTCGCTGCTTTATCTCCTTTAGTCTCATGTTTCATTCTTTTATTCCTCCTTCACTCTCCTTCCTCTCCTCATATGTTTGATTTCTCATTAACTCATTATTTTCTTTTCCTCCTTCTTTTATTGCTCGTTTGTCTTCTCTTCAGTCTCTCTCTCTCTCTCTCTCTCTCTCTCTCTCTCTCTCTCTCTTGTTTATATTCTCAGCTCTTAAAGTCCAGTCAGCACAACTTGCTCCTCCTCTTCTCTTTATCTATCTCACTCCTCACCCCTCCCTCTCTCTCTCTCTCTCTCTCTCTCTCTCCCTCATTCTCTCGCTCGCTGCTTCTTTAACCTCAGAGTCTGATTCGGCTCAGACGAGTGTGTGTGAGTGTGTGTGTGTGTGAGTGTGTGTCTGAACTAACTGTGGATAAAAGGAGCTGAGAGATCGACCAGGACTCAGAGAGAGAGAGAGACGCCCAAACACAGGTACTAGAGTGTGTGTGTGTGTGTGTTTATATACCTGTGTGTGAGAGTAAAGTGCACTTTGACATCTCATGAAGACCTGAACATGATGCTGTGTGTGTGTGTGTGTGTGTGTGTGTGTGTGTGTGTGTGTGTGTGTGTGTGTGTGTGTGTGT